>JAQGBJ010000026.1:0-94475 GCA_034698345.1 Sphaeridia pumilis
GACGTGTCATTGACATGTCATTGACACGTCATTTACGCGTCATTTGCGTGTCATTGACGTGTAATTGACGCGTCATTTACGTGTCATTGACGTGTAATTGACGCGTCATTTACGTGTCATTGACATGTCATTGACTTGTCATTGACGTGTCATTGACATGTCATTGACACGTCATTTACGCGTCATTTGCGTGTATTGACGTGTCATTTACGTGTCATTGACGCGTCATTTACGCGTCATTGACGTGTCATTGACTTGTCATTGACGTGTCATTGACGTGTCATTGACGTGTCATTGACTTGTCATTGACGTGTCATTGACTTGTCATTGACTTGTCATTGACGTGTCATTGACATGTCATTGACACGTCATTTACGCGTCATTTGCGTGTCATTGACGTGTAATTGACGCGTCATTGACGTGTAACTGACGCGTCATTTACGTGTCATGGACTTGTCCTTGACATGTCATTGACGCGTCATTTACGCGTCATTTACGCGTCATTTGCGTGTCATTGACGTGTAATTGACGCGTCATTTTCGTGTCATTGACGCGTCATTGACATGTCATTGACGCGTCATTTACGTGTCTTTGACGTGTCATTGACGTGTCATTGACGTGTAATTGACGTGTCATTGACGCGTAATTGACGTGTCATTGACGCGTCATTTACGCGTCATTGACGTGTCATTGACGTGTAGTTGACGTGTCATTGACGCGTCATTTACGCGTCATTGACGTGTCATTGACGTGTAGTTGACGTGTCATCTATGGAATCGTGGAAGTCTACAGGAAATCCTACGGAAGTTTCAACTCTTCAGGAAGTCCTCATAAAATTATCAGGAACTCCTCTTAATGACACGTAATTGACACGTCTTTTGCCATTATGTTTTTCCGTTTTCAAACGGGCATCTTCAGGCAGGTTAACTTTCAAACAGATGCCCTCGCATAATTTGGTCTCAATCGGGGATTTGAAGGGACAATTGATTGTCCACCGGGGAAGCGTTGTTTCTCATGAAAAAGGCAGAAACATCATGTTTAGATTATGGCAGGCCCTCAAACGTTGACGGTGGGCATACTAGAGAAGCACTCGGGCGTATATTCCATTGATATTGATGAAAGTACGGTTCGAATGTGTTTGAGTTTCTTCATAACAATGCACTGGTATTTCGGTTATGTATGAAGTATCAGCAATAGACTATTGTAAAATCGATTGCTGGTTGCATTTAATTCCCGTTATTCTGTGGAAAGTTACATGAATCATGTCAATTCGTCTTTCAGTTTACTGACTACATGTATGACATCGCAGGAGTCGTTAAATCGATAGCGTTTTTCGTCGCTGCTTAGTAACAAAATGTAAGGATTCATGTATGTATTTGTTTACAAGCTGGATAATAGAAGTTAGACAATCTCATGAGCATCAAAATCATGTGCACAGTATTATTAGTAAGCGAACCTCATTTTACAAATATGTTTCTTTGATTGATTATCGCTGATTAACATGAGCTGCTAGGAGTGAAAACTTTCAACTACATCGGAATATAGATTAGTTTATAAAATCATGCCATAAACAACAATGGATCATCTGCTAAGAACACCTTGCGACCCCATCTGCAAAGCGTGGAGCGAGCTCAGCGATACAGAATTAGCCGAAAAGAAGCCTTCCGAATACGATGTCAAGTATACAGGAGTCGGAGATGCTGTTTCCACAATTTCAAACAATGGAAAGAGAAGAGTCGCCAAAGTCAAGCAGCCACCGAAAAGCGCATTTGATGCAAACTGTGAAGCACATTTGCCATCGTTGTTCCAGGAACTGTCGACTTCCAGCAATGCTCGGCCATTTAATGTAAGTTGCACTTTTGGCATTCTTGTGTTCATTTGCATCTTGAAATGAAAATTATTTCTCAGGAAACCGACATCCCACCAAGTGAAAGCATTGGATCTTACTTTTCTCCGTCGGCTGCAAACTTGAGATTAGCAGCCATTGCGGCGGCAAGGGAGAAGAAATATAAACAGTCAATAACCAAGAAGTTAGCGGAGAAGAATGGAACCAAGAAGCCGAAATCGATACCCAAGCAGAAACTTGCATCTAAGGATGACAAAGTTACTTCAAGTTCAATCATGACAGTAGGAGTAAGTTTTCAGATTAATATATCTATAATATTTTTCGTGCACCGAGGACCGAGCCTATGTTGAATATGAAAATATTGCTTTCGCAGCAACTGCTGACGGACGCGTTCGAATTTGAAAAGCCAACGGAAGACGAGGAGTCACCAACAAAAGCGAAGCTGAGCAAGTTAAGTGCCGGCCCATCGTCCTCCAGAACATCAGTGGCTAGTAAACGAAGTTCCAAGAAGCTGCAATGCCGGTCGAGATTGGAAGCCGAGCAAGCAATGGAAGCAGAGAACTCGCCAAATGTTTTTCTAGGGCTACCGTAAGTAGCAAGTTCTAAGATTGCTGATTATAGTTTCAACTCGGACTAGCAAGATTTTGATGAATTTTAGGCTCTTCAGCACCCTGGATCCTGGGCTGCCACTGACTCCTGATGACCAACTTGACGTGATGAAGTCGTTGTTCCAACGAGCCGCAGCAGAAGAATTCGCCGACGAACACATGTCTCGGTACAACCAGTACCTGAAGGTGAGAATAGAATAACTGAAAACAAAATCGATTTTGTCACGTCATACAAATTTCCGTTAAAGAATTTTCCAGACGATCAAGTTCAAGAATGGCCAAAGGAGCTCACAAAAATGTTGCTGAAGCGGATTCCGAAGAAGATTCGTCAAGGTGTTCTGTAAGTACCCGACCCGCAGATTTATCTTTGATTGTAGCTTTATGCAGGATTTAAAATCAACCTTTTGTTCAGGTTGCGCCAGGTGATGGATGACAACGTAAAAAATGTCAAAGTTCAATACAAAGAGGAGCTAAAACGCGTTGTTCTTGACTACATCCTCCTGAACGAAGAGCAACGACAGCGGCTTGATCTTCCTGGAATGCCACCAAAATACCCCAGGTTCGTGGTTAGAGCACCGATTCCGTGGCGAAATCGGACTTTGGTTTATAGAGAGAGCATTCAGCAACTCTTATTTGCTGTTCATCCAGTTCTGGTGAAACTTCGTGAGCTGTGGGATGCGTCGTGAGTCTTCTTGAAACTTTCCAATGGAATGAAGAGCATGTAAAGGAAGGCTATTAAAATGTTTGCAGGTACCGGGGCCTTCGTTTCGTGGATCTTTCAGAGTTCAAAGAAGCCATAAAGAAACCGCTAGATCCCAGCAAGCTCCAAAAAATGGTTAAGGATCTCACTGCGGTCGGAAGAGGCGTCATAACAGAACGGTATTTGTCTAATAAATAAACTCCAGGCCACCGAAGTTTCGCAACTTCAGAGTTTGAATTTTCTTCATGTAGGTGGTTCAAAGATGTCGCAAATTTGATGGTGGACGAAAAGTGCACGTGGGTGTATTTGGTCCCGCAAACCAAGGAAGAGTCGTTGCTGCCTTTGAAAAGGTTCTTCGGAGCAATTTGTTCCCTTATGTCAAGATTCGTGCGAGACATGGCGCTTAGTTCGTTGGTAGACTTGGTTGAGTACTTCGAAGAATATCTGGTAAGTTGCATTCTTCAACTTGAATACTGGCAAGCTTTACAAATTAGATTACACTCTTTATGACTTTTTCAGAATGGGAACAGTTTTGAGGGCGAATACAATGAAGAATTGTTTCTAAAGAAACCTATTCTAGCTGTGACCTTACATGCCATGGATGTCGAGCCGTACATACAAGTCGACCCGAACCTTGAGGCTCCAAAATCACGAGAACTCTCGAGAGGATCTCGTTTCGATGTTTCGGTCGTGATTGCAAAAATACTGACCGAGATCGTGGCCGCATGTAAACTGATTCCGAGAATCGAGCGGAAACTGTTTCCACGTAAGTTTCAGCGAAAGTTGCTTCTGATCAAAGTACATGTATTTCATTGCAAATTGTTTCTAGAGCTCTTCAAAGTTGATCTGCACTTGATTCCGCTTGGCATGTACGAAAAAGAAGTTCAAGAAATGTTCAAACGTGCCAGCAACGTTGTCGCGGTAAATCTCGAAGGAGTCCGATCGTATATGAAAGTGTATGATCCTTACTTATGGATATTGGATGGGACAGCCGATGAACACCTCGACGAATTCTTGTCCAAAGCCCCCAATTTTAAGGTACGAAACCCTGAAAAGTCATTGAAAAGTCAGTGGTCAAAACGCTCAATTTTCTGTTTTGTAGCTGATGGCGCAAAAAGTAGAAGAATATAAGAAACTTAGGACAGAAATACTATTCTTCAGGCGGAACGTGCCCTTGAACTTTCTCTCGATTGACTGTGGAAAGCTTCACGAAGAACTTCGAAGAAAGTTGGATAATCTAGTAGCCAAAATCGTTAACGGAGAAGTTGAGAAAATTCGAACTATGGGACATTCGTAAGTTTTGAATCGCATGCTATCAATAAAACGATGGAAAAGAATTTTAAGTATGGTCTTGCTTGGCCCCACAGAATCATTAAAACGTTTGACCAGATGGCAGTTAAAACCAGCAAGAAAGTGGAAACAATAGCGGAAATTGTAGAACTGACGCAGTATTTGAACACGTGCATGTCGGAAACATTTTTCTCCCTGAAAACTCAAATCAATGAGCTGATGAACCGATTGCTGTTTCTGCTGGACTATTACATTTTCCCCGGTACTATCTAAAGCACAATCAAAGTGAAATAGTATCAAGATCAGTTGTAATCCTAATTGTTATTGTGGTTTAGAGCAACAGCTTGCTGTTCATGCGGAAATTTTGAATTGGCCTGATCGAATGGAAGAAATTTTTGATCGCAATTCAACGAGGCTCCAGCTTTTGAGGGACCAAGCAGAAGAGAAACTGGAACAAGATCGAGAAGCGTTCCTCCAACAGCTAAAGCAAATACTCGTTGAGCTTGAAAAACAAAAAACTAAAGAGTCGCCGTTTTTGTCGTTGACGGAAATGAAAAACAATGCGGATGAGCTTAAAGCCCTCATGGAGGAAATAGAAAATTGCGAAAAAATAGCCGAGGTGAAGAATTACAGCCTTTTTGAAGGAAGTATTGATGTATTTTAAGTATTTTTCAGCATGCTTGATTTGGTTTTAAAAGCAAATGAATCAAGATGAACAGTTGTTGGACCAAGAACCGACGGAATTCAAAGACTTGGCCACTGCTAAGGAACTAATCGATCCGTTCCCCAAATTATGGGTCACGGCATATGACTTCCACAAGAAGTACGAGCAGTGGTTCGAAGGTGCTGTGAAGTTGGTTGAAAGAATTTTAAGAAATACGCCTCAAACATTGATAAATAAGCTCAAGTATTTGCATTGCAGGTCCATTCATGGGTCTGGATGGTGAAGCTATCCAGGAAGAAACAGAAGCAATGTGGAAAACCATGCAGAAGCTCTTCAAAGTTTTCGCAGACTTGCCCGGACCGAAGAAAGTAGCTGACATGGTCCGATCAAAGATTGAAAGGTTTCGACAGTACATACCGCTGTTGCTAACCATCAGCAACCCAGGGTTGAGAGACCGTCACTGGAAGCAAATGAGCGAAATTACTGGAGTCCCCCTGAATCCAACTCCCGAAATGACGTTGGGCGAAATTGTAGAAACAGGAATCGCCAAATTTGTTGACGAGTTGGAAGCTATTTCCGTTGCAGCTTCCAAAGAATTCCAGCTCGAGAAGAACCTTGAAAAGATGAAGGCAGAATGGGAAGACATCAAGTTTGAAACGATTCCATACAGAGAAACAGGAGTCAACATTTTGTCGGCACTTGATGATATTCAGGCGATGCTGGACGACCATATTGTGAAGGCTCAAACCATGAAAGGATCACCGTTCATCAAGCCGCTCGAGAAGGAAATGAAGGCTTGGGAAGAAAAGCTGGTTTCAATGCAAGATATCATTGACGCTTGGGTTCAAGTCCAAGGGACCTGGATGTACTTGGTAAAAATACTATTATTTCGAACAACTAAAATTGCAATGGATTTTGTACATAAACTGCTCGTTTTTCAGGAACCGATTTTCGCATCACCGGATATTATCAAGCAGATGCCTCAGGAAGCCAAAAAGTTTCATTCTGTCGACAAAACTTGGCGTACGCTCATGAGCAAAACTGTGTATGACCCTAATGTGATCCGAGCTACAAGCGACCCGGGGCTACTTCGTGAGCTGGAGAGGTCGAATCAATACTTGGAAACCATTCAAAAGGGCCTTAACGACTATCTTGAGAAGAAAAGGCTTATATTCCCGAGATTCTTCTTCCTGTCGAATGATGAGCTGCTTGAAATTCTCAGTGAAACGAAAGACCCGCTAAGGGTACAACCACATCTCAAGAAGTGCTTTGAAGGCATCGAATCGTTGGATTTTACAAAGGAGCTGGATATTGTTGCCATGATATCTGCGGAGAACGAGAAAGTGCCATTTTCTGGGATTGTGTCACCACTGGAGTCTCGGGGGATGGTGGAAAAGTGGTAAGAATTTAAAAGCTCTTGACGTGAAAAATTGGTAATGGAAATAATGAAGTTAGCCTGATTCTTACTCGTCCAGGCTGATACAAGTGGAAACTCAGATGAAGACTTCGGTGAAAGACACTATTCTGAAGGCTATTCATGCGTATCGCAAGGTTCCAAGATCCAAGTGGGTACTTGATTGGCCAGGCCAAGTGGTCATTTGCGCTGACAGCATATTTTGGACCTCGGAAGTCAGTAATGCTATTGAAACAGATGGAATGAATGTGAGATTCCCACTCCTCTTGAGCCTTTTGAAAAAGTATATGAATATTCATTGCATGCTCATGAATTAATTTATTAATTAAATCAACTTTCACAGACATACCTCATCAAACAGAATCAACAAATCCAAGAAATTGTGAAGCTTGTTCGGGGAAATCTTGATTCAGGAAGCAGAATTACCTTATGTGCATTAATTGTTATCGCCGTGCATGGTAATCTTCATGTATTTATCATCGAGAAATTCACCATGGTCGTTTTTAATATACGTCGCATTGACTAGTTTTGTTCTATTTTCTTAGCCCGAGATGTCGTGGCGCAACTGACGGACTTGAGAATATCTTCCGTGACGGACTTCAACTGGGTTTGTCAACTCCGTTATTATCTCGAGAACGAAAAAGTTCAGGTCAGAATGGTAGCAACAGAACTTCGATATGGCTATGAGTACCTTGGAAATACTCCAAGACTTGTCATCACTCCGTTGACAGACCGATGCTACAGGTACGTCCTTTCACACTATTTATCAAGGGAATAATGCCATTATAAAGGTGATAGTAAATTCCTAAATAACAGAACGCTAATGAGCGCTTTGAAGCTTCATTTGGGAGGCGCTCCAGAAGGTCCCGCTGGAACTGGAAAAACGGAAACGAGTAAAGACCTTGCTAAAGCTGTTGCTAAGCAGTGCGTTGTGTTTAACTGCTCCGATGGACTGGATTATAAAGCAATGGGGAAATTCTTCAAGGTACTCAATCCACCTGGTTTGATTTTTTTTCACCGAATTGAACTGCATCTGAAGGCTGATAGGAGTCAGTCAAAGCCGAATCTTAGAAATTTTCATTTTTGCAGGGTCTGGCCCAAAGTGGCGCATGGTGTTGCTTTGATGAATTTAACCGCATTGTCATTGAAGTAAGTTATTTTTCAAGATTAAATCTGAGGAAAACAATTTAATACAAACAATATACGGTACTTTCAGGTGCTGTCAGTTGTAGCCCAGCAGATCTTGACCATCCAGCGTGCAATCGCCGCCCGAGTAAAAACGTTTGTCTTCGAAGGGACAGAACTGAAACTGGTGCCGACGTGTAATATCGTGATCACAATGAATCCTGGTTATGCTGGCAGGACTGAGCTGCCTGATAACCTTAAAGTATTGTTCAGGACGGTTGCTATGATGGTTCCCGATTATGCCATGATCGGTGAAATATCCCTGTATTCTATGGGCTTTGTTGATGCTCGGAGGTTCGAAATGTTTGCGATGTCCTTGAGTATTTGAAAGAATGTCGAATCACGTGATTTTGAACCTTTATAGTTTGGCTGGGAAGATTGTGGACGTTTACAAACTCTGCTCAGAACAGCTTTCCTCCCAGAGCCATTACGACTACGGAATGCGTGCGGTCAAATCTGTACTCACCGCGGCCGGAAACTTGAAAATTAAATACCACAATGTGGAAGAAGCCATGTTGGTTCTAAAGGCCATTAACGACGTGAATCTGCCGAAATTTCTAGCCCCAGATATACCATTATTCCAGGGTATCATGAGCGATTTATTCCCTGGACTAAAGTTGTTGAAGCCAGACCTGGACACTTTGGTTGAAGCTCTCAACATTGTGTGTGCTAAACGGAATCTGCAAGTGACTGAGTATTTTCTTACCAAAGTCCTGCAAATATACGAAATGATTCTTGTAAGACACGGACTGATGATTGTCGGAGATGCTCTAAGTGGCAAGTCCTGTGCGTACCAGGTAAACAAATTTATCATGGATTTTGAAGTCCATCCTACTGGATTAATGAACAATTTTTTATGTTAGTGCCTAGCTGCCGCCCTAACAGAAATCAAAATGAACAAAATGCAAGGGTTGAATGAGCACAAGACAATCTACAAAGTAATCAACCCGAAGTCCATCACAATGGGACAACTTTATGGCCAGTTTGATCCAGTGTCACATGAATGGTCAGATGGCGTTCTGGCAAACACTTTCCGAGAAATGGCGCACTCGAAGACTGATGACCGCAAGTGGGTCATCTTTGATGGCCCGGTTGATGCTGTGTGGATCGAGAACATGAACTCAGTTTTGGACGGTATAGTATATTATATTTATTCTTTAATGGTAGAAACTTGGATATGATGGAATATTAATGTTTGTTGATTAAACTTTGTTGCAGATAACAAGAAACTGTGTTTGATGTCCGGAGAAATAATCCAGGTAATTTTTGAGTTACCTCACTTCGTGGAAGTGTTATATAGAATGTTGAATTATTTTGCAGATGACCGCTTCAATGAACTTGATTTTTGAGCCTGCTGACTTGGAGCAAGCTTCCCCAGCTACTGTTTCCCGATGCGGCATGATCTACATGGAGCCTCGGCAGTTAGGCTGGGAACCATTAAAAACTTCCTATCTGGAAACCTTGCCTGCTGGGATTTCAGATGAACAGAAAGAAATGATTACAAGCTTTATTGACTGGCTAATTCAACCATCGCTTAACTTCATCCGGAATAGCAAAAGGTTTATTGTGACTTCGGAGTTGCACCTGTTCCAGGTAAGTGGTAATGAACTTCAACAATCAGGAGGCAGTGTATGAAAAAAGTTAATATGGTCTATTGTATTTTCAAGAATTTCTGCCGGCTTTACTCATGCATGCTGAAAGACGACAAAAAGGACGGCCAAAGTGCTCAGAGCACAGTGTGGATAAGTTTGAGTTTCATTTTTTCAGTTATATGGAGCATAGGATCCACACTGACTCAAGATGGCCGCGAAAAGTTTGACCAGTTTTACCGACATTTACTCAGCGGTCGAAATCCAGAAGCCCCTGCTCCAAAATCGGTGAAGCTGAACAAGAATCAAATGTTTCCGGAGAAAGGCATTTGTTTCGACTATGCTTGTGACAAACAGAACAACCAGTGGGTGTTTTGGGCAGACATGATTGACCGCGAACGGGCTAAGATACAGCCTGATGCCAAGGTAGGGCTTTTTGCACACAAGATCTTTTAGAAGTTGAAAAAACCAGTCTTTGGCTTATTGCTCAAGTCCTCTTTAATATAAACCTTTTCGGATGGTAAACTTTTCAGATCAACGAGTTAATTATCCATACTGACGAAACCTCCCGCCAACTATTCTTCCTCAAACTGTACACGCAGAACAACATCCCATTGTTGTTCATGGGGCCTACTGGAACAGGAAAAACAGCGATTGCCCTGAATTATTTGATGTCCTTACCAAAAGAATCGTACATACCAAACGTCATCAATTTCTCAGCTCGAACGACAGCCAATCTAACGCAGGACATAATTATGTCCAAGTTGGACAAGCGTAAAAGGGGGTTGTTTGGGCCACCTGTTGGAAAAAAGTGCATTGTCTTTGTCGACGATCTAAGCATGCCTCAAGTTGAAGTCTACGGAGCTCAGCCTCCAATTGAGCTCCTTCGACAGTGGCTTGATCACGGGATGTGGTACGATAAAAAGGATACGACGCAGATCTTCTTGACGGATATGGTATAGTTTTGCTTGTATTATATATTATAAGTGTGTTTGTAAATGAAATTTGAAAAATGATTTTTTTCTTCTTGCCAGCTTTTTGTGGCGTCTATGGTTCCACCAGGCGGCGGCCGAAACGAAGTCAGTGCCCGCTTGGTCCGCCATTTGAGCTTGCTCTGCATCGACTCCTTTGATGACACAACGTTGAAAAAGATATTCACATCAATCGTTGATTGGCACTTCTCCAAGGGTTACGAAACAGATATTGTTCGCTGGTCCCGAACTATGGTCACTGCAACACTGAGCGTTTACAAGGAGGCCATTTTGAAGTTCCTGCCGACACCAGCAAAATCACATTACATATTTAACTTGCGAGACTTCACGAGGGTTATTAGGGGCCTTTTGATGGTTCCACCCGCTTATATGGACGACAATACGAAGCTTATGCGGTTGTGGGTTCATGAAGTTTATCGAGTGTTCTGCGACAGGATCTTTGATGATGAGGACAAGTAATACAGTTTCATTTTTCTTCAGTTTTTGGGAATTCTCAGACTTATGCTTTCATTGTTTAACAGGAAAACGTTCTATGGCCTCGTATGTCAGACAATACTGCAAGAATTCAAAATGGAGCCTCAGAAGTTGCTGGGACACTTGGCGCCTAATAACAAGAATTTGCAGGAACAACACATTCGCAACTTGTTCTTTGGTGATTATATGGATCCTCAGGCTGATGTGAAAATCTATGATGAAGTAGGCTTTTCCAGTTGACTTATAGTTTTTTAAGTTCAAACCGTAGTTATAAATGGACGTTTTTTGCAGGTGACGGACCTCGATGAACTCAATGGCATCATGGAACATTACTTATCCGAACACAATTCAAACACTAAGACGCCCATGTCACTTGTGCTCTTCAAATTTGCTATTGAGCACATATCAAGGATCTCGAGAGTCCTAAAGTTGGAGAATGGCCATTTGCTACTTGCCGGCGTTGGTGGTAGTGGACGGCGAAGTGTGACCAGGCTCGCAGCATTTATGGCTGATTACGATTTAATGCAGGTAATATGAAGACCTAAAACATACAGAGGGTAATTATTATTACAGGATTTTATTAAATGGACACGATGTAACAATTATTTTTTCTTAGATAAGTGTTACCCGTACATACGGCCAAAATGAATGGAGAGAAGACCTGAAGAAAGTACTGCGAAATGCCGGAAATAGTGGCAAGAACACTGTGTTTTTATTTTCTGATACGCAAATCAAGGACGAAAGTTTTGTGGAAGACGTCAACATGATTCTAAACACGGGAGATGTGCCAAACTTATTTAATGCTGAAGAAAAAGGAGAAATTCTAGAGAAAATGCAAGCAGCTGCTAAAGAAACTGGACGAAAGATTGACAGCTCACCTTTACTTCTCTACAACTTCTTTGTTGAAAGAGTTAAACTGAATTTGCACGTGGTTTTGGCAATGTCCCCAATAGGCGACACTTTCAGAAATCGTTTGAGAATGTTTCCTTCGATAATAAACTGCTGCACTATCGATTGGTTCACGGTTTGGCCTGAAGACGCTCTGGAGAAAGTGGCTCACAAGTTTTTGGCAAGCATGGATGTCGGCAAGGACTTGATCAGCAGTTGTGTGTTTATGTGCAAACATTTTCATACTTCAGTCATTAATCTTTCGGAAAGGTACTTCAGATTTCAACTTCAACCCTTTTGCTAGTTGTGTCCTAATATAACTGGTATGACTGGGTTTTGTAGATTTGCAATAAACTTGGGACGGTGGAATTACGTGACTCCCACGTCATACTTGGAACTGATTCAAACTTTCAAATCACTTCTGGGGGCAAAAACTAAGGAAACTCATGATTTGCGTAATCGGTACTTGAATGGCCTGGAGAAGCTGGATTTTGCTGCATCCCAAGTCTCAGTAATGCAAGATGAGCTTACAGCTCTCCAGCCGATACTGAAAGAAACGTCTACAGCGACGGAAAAACTGCTAGTAAAGATCGAACGAGACACTGTCGAAGTTGAAGCCACGAAAGAAGTCGTTGCTGCTGACGAGGCTTTAGCTAACGTAGCTGCAGCGGTAGCGCAATCGATAAAAGACGATTGTGAAAACGACTTGGCCGAAGCAATACCAGCGCTTGAGGCTGCAAATGCTGCTTTGAAGGCTGTGAAGCCACAAGAAATAGTGTTCTTGAAGACGATGAAGAACCCGCCTACGATGGTTAGTTCGGACTTACACAGACTTTAACTACTGCTAATGTAAAGTTTTTCGTAAGATTACCTTTTACGATTTCAGATCAAAATAGTCATGGAAGCCGTCTGCGTCCTTAAAGGCATTAGGCCTGAGAAGAAAGTAGATCAGACTGGAAGGCCTTACGAAGACTACTGGGGAGCATCCATTCGTATGTTGGGCGAGCCAAAGTTCTTCGAGTCTCTAGAAACTTTTGACAAGGACAACATTCCGCCTGCTCGAATAAAGATTATTCGGGACAAATATCTCAAAATCCCAGACTTTGAGCCTGCAGCCGTCAGACACGTTTCTGTAGCTTGTGAAGGTATCGTCAAATGGGTTAAAGCAATGGAAGTTTACGACCGGGTTATCAAGATTGTGGAGCCCAAAAAAGCTCGTCTACAGGATTCTGAAAAGGAATTGCAATCCCAAATTGATAGACTGAATGCCAAACGGGCGCAGCTACAGCAAGTCACAGACAAGCTTCAGGCCTTGAACGACGAATACGCAACGATGAACAAGAAGAAACGATCTATTGAAGATAATATAGCTTTGTGTACTCAAAAACTAGAACGCGCTGAAAAACTAATTGCTGGACTTGGTGGCGAGAAGCAACGTTGGGGTGACGGAGCTCAGCAACTTTCCGATTTGCTGCACAATATTTTTGGAGACGTATTGATTTCCGCCGCTGTGGTTGCGTATCTTGGACCTTTTACTGTTGAATATCGGCTGGATTGTGTGAAGGATTGGCAGAAGCAATGTTCTTCAAGGAGGATCCCTTGTTCGTCAGTTTTCTCACTGGTCAATACCTTGGGCGACCCAGTCAGAATCCGAAACTGGAATCTTGCAGGACTTCCGGTGGACTCGTTCTCCATTGATAATGGCATCATTGTTACGAACGCTCGAAGATGGCCATTGATGATAGATCCGCAGGGGCAAGCTAGTTCTTGGATTCGGAATCTCGAGAAACCGAACTCACTCGCCGTTACAAAACTCAGCGATCCAATGTATCTGAAGATTGTCGAAAGGGGCATCCATGCTGGAACGCCTGTCCTCATTGATAACGTCGGAGAAGAAATTGATCCTGTTTTGGAGTCCGTACTTTTGAAGCAGACATTCAAGCAGGGAGCTATTTTGTGTATCAAGATAGGCGAAAGTGTCATTGAGTATAACAGGAACTTCCGGTAAGATTCCGTAAACGAGATTTGTTTACAATTGTTTCGAAATACATCTACAATAATTACTATTTTTCAACAGGCTTTTCATAATCACTCGGCTTCGGAATCCTCATTATTTGCCAGAAACAAGTAAGAGCGTTACAAAAATTGAAGTTCGTTGTTGCCGTAATAAAATTGAACAAGTTTAATTACAGGTGTAAAGGTAACATTGCTGAACTTTATGATCACACCCGTTGGACTTCAGAACCAGTTGCTTGGAATTGTGGCTGCTAAAGAGGAACCAGAGCTTGAAGAAGAGAAAAACAGACTTGTTATTGAAGGCGTCAACAATAAAAACACTTTGAAAGAAATCGAAGACAAGATCCTGAAGGTCCTATCTACGTCTCAAGGAAACATTCTAGAAGACGAGTCAGCTGTTCAGATTCTCTCCAGTTCGAAAATTCTATCGGAAGAAATCCAAGCGAAACAAGAAAAAGCAGCCCAGACTGAAAAAAAGATAGATGAAATCCGAAACCGCTACCGTCCAGTATCAACTCATTCGGCGACGCTCTTCTTTTGCATCTCAGAATTGGCAAATATCGATCCCATGTACCAGTACTCATTGGCTTGGTTCATCAACTTGTACGTCGCTGCCATCAACAATGCGCCAAAATCTTCCGATATTGCTGCAAGAACAAAGGGCCTCAACGACACTTTCACCTCTTCGATCTACAGAAATGTTTGCATTAGTTTGTTTGAAAAGGACAAGTTACTATTTTCGTTCGTCCTTTGCGTGGCTCTTCTCAAGGCCAAGAACAAAGTCACTGAAGAAGTTTGGCAGTTTCTATTGACTGGAGGTGTAGCCCTTGAGAATCCGTTTCCGAACCCTGCTCCAGAGTGGCTTCAGGACAAAAGCTGGGCAGAAATCACTAGACTCAGCCAAGTTCCAGGTATTTATTTGATGCTGACTGCTTTGAAAACTTTGTGCAATTACCGAATGCTATACTGGTTATATTCTTAAGGTGTCGGGGATCTGAAGGGTCATGTGCAACAAAACTTGAAGCTTTGGAAACAGCTTTATGATGTTGGAGAGCCTCACAAATTCAAGCTACCAGCCCCATTCAACGAGAAATCCGACATGATCAAATTATGCATCCTGCGTTGCTTCCGAATGGATAAATTAGTGCAAGCCTTCCAGGACTTTATTGAGAAGCATTTGGGCAAGGAATTCATCGAACCACCGCCATTTGACCTGCAAGCGTCTTACGAAGACTCGTCGCCATCGACTCCATTGATTTTTATTTTGTCGCCTGGCTCGGACCCCATGGACTCCTTGATAAAGTTTGGAAAAGACTTGGGTTTCGTAGGTCATAGATTCCAAACAATATCCCTTGGTCAAGGACAAGGCCCCATCGCTGAACAAATGATCCAAGGAGCAAAAATGGAGGGTACTTGGGTCATTCTGCAAAATTGTCATGTGGCGACAAGTTGGATGCCCAAATTGGAAATTCTATGCCAAGACGTTCTTACCGGAGATGACGTCCAGCCGACCTTTAGGCTATGGCTAACGTCGTATCCATCGCCCGATTTCCCCGTTACAGTATTGCAAAATTCGGTCAAGATGACCAATGAAGCGCCACAAGGGCTAAGACTCAACCTCTTCAGAAGCTACACCAGCAACCCGATTTCGGACAAACATTTCTTCAATTCGGTCACAGGAGAGAATGCCAGATCATGGAGAAAATTGCTGTTTTCTCTCTGTTTCTTCCACGCTCTTGTTCAAGAGCGAAGAAAGTACGGTCCCTTGGGATGGAACATTCCGTACGAGTTCAATGAGTCAGATTTGCGAATATCACTTCAACAATTGCAAATGTTTTTGACTGACTACGTTTACGTACCTTTTGATGCCCTAACGTATTTAACGGGCGAGTGCAATTATGGCGGTCGAGTCACGGACGATAAGGACAGAAGGCTATTGCTATCACTCTTGTCCATTTTTTATTCCCGGGAAGTTCTTCAAAGTGAACAGTAAGTTCCTAGCTACTAGGATAAGAAAGTGACAGATCCTTAACTCCTTTTGAAATTAATAGGTATCAGTTTTCGCCCAGTGGAGACTACCACATGCCTGACAACACATCTTACACGGGAGCTATAAATTACATTAGAAACTTGCCTCTAAACCCAACTCCAGAAATTTTTGGCTTGCATGACAACGCGGATATTACCAAAGGGAATCAAGACACAAACCAAGTATGTCAAATTAATTTTGCTGGTTCACAACGAAAAATACTTTAACTGTAATCTTTTTTCATGTTTCTTTTAGCTTCTTGACCGAACAATCCTCACCCAAACCCAAATGCGATCCTCAGGAACCCAAAGCCGGTCAACCGGGCCACGTGTCACTGAAATCTCAAAAGACATTCTTGCTAAACTCCCCGAAGCGTTTGACATGGACGCCATCGAAGTTAAATATCCCGTTGAATATTCCAACTCTATGAACACAGTCCTACGACAAGAGCTCATCAGATTCAACAAGCTTACCGCACAAATCCGAACAACGCTTACAAATGTTCAGAAGGCAATCAAAGGTCTTGTAATAATGTCACCAGATCTCGAAGAAGTGTTTACTAGCCTGCTCATTGGCAAAGTTCCCAAGTCTTGGGCTGCCAAGTCGTACCCTTCTTTGAAGCCTCTTGGAAGTTACATAACGGACCTTTTGGCGAGATTAGCCTTCTTCGATACATGGATCAAGAAAGGAGCTCCCGTTGTCTTTTGGCTATCAGGATTTTACTTTACACAGTCCTTTTTAACTGGAGTCATGCAGAATTACGCGAGGAAGTACAGGATACCAATTGACAATCTCGGGTTTGAGTTTGATGTTACTCAGTATGAAAAGAGTACGGACGTACCACCGGCAGATGGCTCCTACTGTCGGGTAAGTCTCAACTCGTTTGATAATCATCATAATGATTACGACAAAACAGGGGTTAAATCGTATATGGCATGAAAAAGGTTAAATCATAATTTCGAAAATGATCATTCACATGCTGCTTGTGTTATGACAACAGGAAATTGATGTTATGATTGAGGTAACGTCTAGGAACATTGAATAGCCGTTTAGTGTTATTACGTCTTGAGAAACTTTTGTTTGCCTTCCACTGTATTTCTAATTCTTGAAACAAATTTTCAGGGTCTATTTCTCGAAGGCGCTCGATGGAACCGGAGAACAAAAATGTTGGATGAATCGCTTCCGAAAATTTTGTTTGACTCCATTCCAGTAATTTGGTTCAGACCTGGCGTCAAGGTAAAGATTACTTGTGTTGAACTATGAATTCAAGAATTAACTTGAAACTAAAAAAGCTTTACATTCGGCTCTTAGGCTAAATTCCGTCCAACACCTTCCTACGAGTGCCCAGTTTACAAAACCAGCGCCAGACGAGGCGTTTTGTCAACTACTGGACATTCAACAAACTTTGTTCTCTACCTCAAACTTGGTACTAACAAGCCGCAAAAACATTGGATTAATCGTGGCACTGCAGCATTGTGTCAACTGGATGACTAATTTCCCCCATTTTGTATTTTTGAAATTTCTCAAGTGATAAAAGACAATTGGACTATATCTTCAAATGTTCGGCTCAAGTTAGTCATAGATCAAACTTTATTACTTTTGACATGTTCCCATTTGGGTGGACAACAGTCTTTATAGTATTTGTTCAAGACGACTTCCCTTCGGGTCAACCGATGCACTTCTTTACAGGAAGTCTTGCTTAAGAATATTCGTAGTTTTTGATGGTCGTGAATGAAGCTGCAATGCCGGGCTTTGTGGAATAATCCTTCCAGGTCTTTAGGATCCCAATTCTTCAAATCCCCATTAACCGCCTTACAGTAACAGCTTCGGCAAAGGATCATATACTTTTGGCGTTTGGAATTCGGCTGATCGAGCTTCTTCTTTGACCGGTAATAATCGGCCAGCTGTTCTTGATCACATTCACAGCAGCGTTCGCCTCCGTCGACCATACAAACTGTAATGACTCCAGGCTTGACAGTTCGAGAGCCTCCAAAGGATTCGAAGCGTTCTATACTCCGGCAAACGCTAACGCCCGGTTCATAGAAACCTACACTGTAGAAAAATACGTTAATTTTGTTTCAAAACGCCGTGTGACATGTATTCTCAGAAATGAAATTACCCTGGTACACCCGTACATTCTCCCTCAGGAAGCCTTGGAACAGCGTGCGACACTCCAAACGCACTACGACATTGCTGAATTTTTGTCTTGTTGTCTGGAAGCTTTTTGAGCATTGAGGCCTCGTAGTGGCCTGGACCTGGGAGTCCTTCTTCCTTAACAATTTGAAATCTAGGGGCCAGAAGACCGCCCATGCCATAACCAACACGGCTGATACATCGAGGACAAATAAATCCAAATGGCGGAGGTGTGTATACATGATCATGTAGCGATTTTCTCCTTGGTTTAGAAGATTCTTCTTTTTCCTCGTCTTCAGCAGATACATAATACCAATTTTGGTTTGGTCCAAGTCCCGGTATGTCTTGTTCAAATTTCACTGGTTGTCGCACAAGGAAATTTTGTCATTTAGAGCTGGTTTAGTTTGAACAAAATGTCGAAGGAAACTTACAGTTGATATCAATTTTGTAGGGCCATTGTGGAGGTGGTGGCTTCAACTTCTTTTTCCTAGGTTTTGGAGGACCCGTTTGTTCGTCCCCTTCTTGCTCACACATGTTGGAAAGCTACTTTGAAAGTCTATGCTAAAATTGAAAGTTGGATTTTCTGTTCACTGTAAACAGATATATTTTTGATAATTTTCACACGTGCTGCCTGCAGCTAAATCTCCCTTGGCGACGAGTCTAGAAAGACTGCAGAAAGTAGTTTAGAGAACAAGCCATTTCATAGAGTTGTTTCAGGTTACTTTGATGATCAATGTTTTTCCCACATCATGTGTATTGCAGCCCGCAATATTCAACGTCGCCAAAACACGCGCTGGTGGCAAAAAGACAGGTCCGTCCAGATGAAATTGGCAAATTATCTCGCCTTCCCAGTCTACATTTCCTTGAGCTTGTCAACGTTTGCTTGCATGTCCCATTCACATGAACACAAAGGTTGTCTGCAATACAATGCCGGGAAGAAAGTTGTTAACGAGGTAATTTTGTAAAAAGTTCCCGACACAAGACTATAATCGAACCGCTGTAGGACAATACAAAATCAGACTCGGTTCCTCCTTGTGGTGGTACAAGTCTGTGTGATACACGATACGTGATCTAGAAATCTAGGACATGCTATTACATTTTTTGCTTACGCTTTTGACCTGTTCCACAGGCTCAAACTACCAGCTCCATCATGGAGTCCAGCGCGGATTCTCATGTTTCTCATTTCGTAGATTCATGGGAAAAGTATCTGCAAATTTTTGCACAGACTCGCAAATCTTCAGTTTAAAATACATAATTCCTTTTCTTGAAATGCACATTAGCTGTCAAACTGAACAAGGCATTGTGTAATTCCCAGACGGCAAAAAACATGGCCATATAGCATCACAATGTCTGCGGTAAACCTCCATGAACTGAGTTCAACTTGCAATAGCCCCAAGGTCCAGACATGACTTGCAATCCCCAAGACATGAGCCCGCCATTCGAGGTCATTACGAAAAAGCGAATGGGCGGTCATCTCCAGTGTTTGACCAACAAGCGTCTCATTTCCCCTCAAACACTTTGAGCATTGTTAAAGACAAGTGGTGGAAAAAACAGCTATTAAGACTAATTAAACAGCGGCTGTATGGCTACCAGAACCACGCCAAATTCATGTTTCTCTGAGTAACAAAGGTGATCAATGTTGTTTACGCACAAGGTGAAATTTGAATTTACTTTGACGTTTTCAACCCCGAAAAGTCATTTCTCTGTCAATATAAGTTAGTTAGCTAAAACTAAAAATCATGAAAGTTTCTACGGCCTCGAGAGTGTTTGACCACACAGGAATCTGGAATTCGTTGTTCAAAATAATTATGCAGTCAGTCGATAGATTCATTTCCTGTTAGGCTGCGATGAAAGGGTTGCTGGTTTCATTCAGACTCCATTCTAAAGTCAGATTAATTTTGAATCGCATGTGCATATAGAGGAGGTAAAATGACGAGTTGTCAACTTGTCGATAGGATTTGTCGTTACAAGTTTAATAATAATGATGAAATGGCCATTCATCTACATATGTACCTGGATAGTTTATATAGCCTTTGGATTTGACATTTGACGGGAAATGGGTAACCACGCCGGGGACTTGGAATGGAAATTGCTTGCTTGACAATGGAAGGTGGATCTGCATGGATTGTGTTCCAATTAAATGCATCAGCAGCTGAGTGAGTCAAACAACATTGTTGTTGGGTAATCTTACGAGTTGTAGTGGTTGCCGTTTATGGTTATTTGACTGCCTTGTATTTCCCCAGCACGTTTAATATAGTATGGGAAATATGCTCGTAGTATATATAAAAGACATTTGGTTTGCAACGTGCCGTCAGGGGAGAAACAGGATGAGGCACAATTGTAACATACCGGCACAAATGCAAACCCAGCCTTCCAGGTGTTTGTGTGTATTGTACCTCCAGTGTGTATTATGTAATTGTGTACTCACTTTGACTTTTTCCCTACCAACTCAACAAGAGCGGAAAGGCGGCATGTTAATCACGTAATCCTGGCACGCATCATCAACGAGAGTAATCAATGAGTCAACAGTCAGCTCACAGCCTTGTCAAAATGCAAGAAAAATGTACACGGACTCTTGTCATGTCTGACCACGTACATAAACTTGGTCTCTAAATTTTAATTTAAAGTGTACCGCTACGGAAACGAAACTCTTGTTGTCATCATCCCGTTAACCGGAAATGAGAACCGGCTTTGGAGACTGGCGGTGATAATCCCAGCAAATCCTCTTCTGAATCCCCCCAGAATCCTAGTAAAGGTGTTTGCAATTTTGCGAATTTAACAGATTATTTGATGCTGCACATTCTGAAGCATTTGAACTATTCATCAGTAGCTGGGAATCAGATATCAAAAATTTTACAACTTCCGTCGAACACCTCTCTTGTGCTAATAAATTAGTTACTACGATGGCCATTTGCGAATTTCCAAAAGGTGCAGTATATATGTATTACGGCGTGACGGGAGACGGGATGATTTTTGTGCTGCGACTTTTGCAGAGCCCCGACGCACGTTTTTGATCCACCATCAATTGTATTGCATTTCCTGGTGATGCACTATTGCCTGAGTGAGGTATCTTATGGTTAATATAATGTGCGAATTTTTGCCAGGTGACGTGCCGACAGCATTAACATTTAAAATCATCATTAATGAAAGGAAAGACAAAAATTTACTTGAATTTTCGCAAGTCTGTCTGAAAACTCACTCAGAACTTTTACTACGACTGAACAACTTGTGCCGTTTGATCAACAAGACTCGACAGAACAGAAATAACAAAAAAAAACTGTCGTCGCTCAACTGTGTACCAAACTGACCATTAGCTCCTCCATACACACACACACATACAATTTTGTCATGGACTGCCTAAATAATTAAATACTACAAAACATGTGCAGTTAGCTGGCGCACATTTGGCATAAAAACAAGGTTTCGCAGTTGAGACTAGTTTGCTTAAATATTACATATACAAGAATTTGCTAGCTGGCGACTCTTCTGAAGCTACTACTGCCCAAGTTGACAGTGGACAAGGTTTGATAAATGAGGACGACGCAGCTGAGGATTGTCACCAGGTAAGTGCCTGGACTGTGTCCAGTGGCCGCGCCGTAGAATGGACAATACTGACATTGGTAGGAACCGCAAACGTGACACAAGGACAGGAATTGAAGTGATGTGTCGTTTACCACCGTGTTTATAAAGCGTTCTGGAATTTAGGATTTTTGTTTGAGAAATTTCTTTTTTGGTAAAAATTCTGACTGGACTTCTTACCTGGTGCGTAAGCTTCGTAAAGGGTGGCTTGCCTCACAGCTGTGAGATTCGCAACGGGCTGCCATCGTCTAACTGTATGGTTGAAACAGGTGAAATCCGGCGGGATCTGCAAGAAAAAATGAATTAAAAGGTGGAGTCATATTTTTGAAAACCATTTGGAAGGACTGCAGCCCACTTACAAAGTCAAAGTACCAGGACGTTTTTCCTGGAGCCATGAACGAGTCCCGCAATGTTGGATGGACTCCTGATTCCACAACTCTAATGGCGTCGGATTGGACGAGTCCGTAGCCGCTCGGAATTTCATATTCTAGGACAGCACTCCCGCTTACGGGCGACTCTTCAGTTAGGATCCACCTGCCGAATTATCGTTATCGTATATTTGTAGCTCGCTGGAATTTATTTTGATAATTAATGCCCCCGAAAAAGCCTTACCGGAAACAAGCTTCTATGGTAAGTGCAGACTTGTTTCGTTCGTTTGAGAAAAATTCCCTAATTTTTAGTTCAAAGGCGTCAACGGGCGGAGTATCCCTGTATTCTTCCCTGTCGACTCCAAAGCTTGTGTCGAGTTGAATCAAAGCCTGTCCAGCTCCTCTTGCCACGATATTGACGTGACCCCAAACATTGGGAATCTGTACGAATGTAAAATGCGAGTCGTCGTAGAAAATATGAGTTGTGTATATAATTGCATTAAAATCCAAAGGCATTAATTAAATTTAGGCCTCGTTGAGAATATGCGTTCTTGTCCAACAAGACAGGTTCTTATCAAGTGGAAGAAGACCAAGAAACTTCTCAAGAAATTGATCGCGTGACTCACATCGAGAGTATGGACCTCCTTGATGTTGTCGCTACCAATTGAGAAGACTTGACTGACGTCATCAGAACTGCTCAGACTGGCTAATTCGATTGTCACTGACATGTCTGTAATGTCCCGAAGACGAGCTCGGTTAGTGTATTCCGTCAAGGCTTCGAACGCCACAATTGTATCCTGTCAAAAGGGTAAAAATGAGGGCTAATTTTTACAACTTTGTACATGTGTATTTACGCGCCCTGCTTTCTCTTTTGTATTTTTGAATGAGCGTGCAAGCAAGGGGGAAAACATTATTGTAAAGGCGCATGGGCATTGTTGGGGCAATAATGTTGAGAGCTGATTCAAGTGCTTACCAAAGTGGAAATGAAGCCTCCGTCTGTCAAACGCATTGTATTCAGCCACTCGACAATCCGCTCAGGAATAATTGTAACCCCATCACGTGCCAGGTAAGTCAAAAGAGCAAAGGATGTCGCTTCCACAGCGACAGAGTCCCAGAATTCGTTGTTTTTCGGCTGAATAAATGGTCGCTGATTTTCGTATATGAGGCCGTTCCTTGGTACGTCGCCTGGAGACCAGTAGACCATTCCCGCTGGAAGTAGCGGTAGCGTAGTGAGTTTTGAAAAATTAAGCTCGAGTAATCGATAAGATTAAATGAAGTCTGTCAAGTGTGTTTGAAATTAATACCTTCATCTCTTCGTGTCGAATGAAGCATGCCAAATGCTTCTTCTTTGGAACCGCTGTCGGCGAGCGTCAAAGTATAAGCCGTGATGGCGATTTCGTAGGGATCTGTCATGTCCGGCAGGGCTCGTTCAAGGTACCTGGCACCGGAATTAAAAATTTGATTACAAGGATATGCTTTTTGCGAAGAATTGTCTGAAAATCCGCGACGCTTTTGATACCTCAAGGCAGACTCTCTGGCGATTCCAGCACTGGATCTGACCTCGCCGTCAAGCATTCCAAGAACGTGATGTAACGTAATGGTAAGGTGAGCAGTAAGGGAAACATTGTACGGTCCATTCATGTCTCGCTGTATGGTTACGTAATAGGGAAGGCAAAGCATGTAATTATTAATTTTTTCGGAAGTTGGCGTGATGACTGCAACTTTTCTCATATAATTACACGAGCTCCTGGCTACTACCGAGTTACGCGTTTGAATTGTACTCGGAAACGAAATCGACACCTATCTGACTGTCAGCTAACAGGGTTAAGACAGCTATTAATTAAAGAAAGCAGAGGAGAGAGAAACAGAGACTCACACGAATGCCCATTCGCTTGTTAAGTGGTTGTTGGTTGTACCACTTGGTTTCGGCGAAACTGCCGTCAAAGTTTTGGTATTTGAGAAGCCATGCAATGACGTTATTGAAGATTTGTTTTTCCACGTAAAAGTATGTTTCCCAGTCCTGAAAGGATGCGTGATGGAAGATCTGGAGCGCCCATGCTGATAACCTGCAATTGTTTATTTTTATTCACTTTTATCATTCTCATTAAGGGAAAAAGTTGGTGAGCTTTATAAATACGCGCGGGTCATAAAGTCATGGAGGTGTGTCAACTTTTGAATGTTATCATTGTTGGAGTCATTCGTCATGTAACAGGTGTGTGCATATGTATAGTGTCAAGTTCATTTGTTACCTGTAGGTGCGCATGTAGATTCTTTTTTACCACTTGGAATCAGTACTATGATGTTGGTTGATCACGATACTTTTTTCAGGGTTACTGAGTGGATACGGAATACAGTAGTGGCAATTTTTATTATTACGAGGTGTCTCTTTTATACTCCTGTTATCTTTAGTGGCGTAATAAGTGGGGACATTAAAATTGAAGAATATGTGGTGCTATAGATTGTGTATAAATTGACTGAATACTGACACTTACCAAACGCTGGGACGAGACAAATTCCACATTTTGAACCAGCCATGGACAGAGTAGCGTTTCATGGTTTGTGCATAAAACTTGTTCATTTCCACAAAAACCTGTCTTGCGAAACTAGGCTCTAATTGATTTGTCAGGCGGAGGTAGTGGAGGTGCCAAACATTTGCTGCCAAGTCAAAGAGCCGGTCTGCTGTACCTTTTCCAGCTTTTCCCAACAGAGCATTCATTGAGACTGGCACTTCAGGAAATATCGGACCCATTACGTCACCTAAAAGGTTGGGACATTTTTGCAATGTTGGCGTTAGCAAGTTGGTTGAGTGATGAGAATATTTTTTACGATCGCAGCAAAAACTGCCTTGAAATTTTACCTGATAATGTTACATGACCTGCAGGACTGCCGAAAACAAATTTACGTTTGTCGTCGTAAGGAAGTATTGGCGATTCTTCTGTGAAAATGTCGATGAATTTAAGGACCAGAGCTCGGTTCTTGAGATCGAGGAGCATTGAAGTGTGTTTTCCCAATGGAGCGCCTTCGGGCTTGAGGAATTAAGAGTTTATCAGTATTTGAATTCGCAAATAGTTTTAGGGCTTTTTTTATTTGAAAGCTCACCAAGACTTCAATATCAACATCAACAGTGTCCTCACGAAGCTGCGTTGTTGCTGTGATTGTAGCTGTAATTGTCCCTTGGTCAATTGTCGGTCTGATAGGGAATCGAAGTTCGATTTCACTGTTTCCGGGAATCTGCACAATTTTTCCTAATTTATTCCAATGATTAAAATATCATATATGCTAGTTTCAAATGTTGACAAAATACCCAAACAAAATGCTGATGGTCTCCGTTGGAGAATGTGTCAACTCCAGTAACCTCTCCATGCTCTTTGACATGGACAAACTGGAAGTCATCAGAGCCCTTGAGGACTATGTAAGCGTGAAGATCCTTTGGAGTCCTGTTGTATAAAATTGTAACTATGCCCAAATGTTCTCCGCGTTTGATAGCTTGGGGAACGTCGACGGCCATGAAGAATGGTCGTGTTGTTTCATACTGTTGAAAAAATGGTGACCTTGAATCGCCAACTCAAGCTTCAGAGCAACTGGCCAAATGCCTGACCTACCACAAGACTGGATTCGATCAGTGCAAACCCGTTCTTCTTACTGACTGAGAATCCGTTAAAGTGCCAAGTGTCAGAGATTTTAGGAACTTGTAAAGTAAAAATGTAGTCGCCGCCATGTGCAATGTTTTCGCGGTGCCAGGCCCAGTCGCCATCACTGGGGTCGTAAAAGTCCTACGGAAATCAGTAAATAAATTTTCTTCCTTACCAGAATTTTTGGTACACTGTAAATTAATGTTTAACCATGAAACGACTGATGCGGTTCACTCTGAAGTCCACGATATCGTCTTCAAAATTGCGACCTTTTACATTAAAAACATTGCGTTATACGAGGCTGAACTGGCGCACATTTAAAATTTGTAAAGCTTCGTACATGCATATTCATCGGTGCCGTCAACGCAATGGGAAATCCCATCACATCTTTCATGGGCGGAATAGCAACCCCTCGTGATACAAAATAACTCACAATCTGCTGAGGGAATTATCAAATTTGAAAACGAGGAGATGAAAAATAAAATCAACATTTTCAAGTATTTGGAACATACTTTCAGCCTCGGTGCCCGGTAAGCTGTACGTTGTAAAGGGAAGCAAAGTAAGCATAGAGAAAGTTTTGGCAGCTGTCGCTCCGTAGCTCATTGCTGGGAGATAGACAGATTCGTCCGGTTCTTCGCCGGCGCGGTTCCGCCATGTTACGGAATGAAAAGATCTAAAATTGTACAGATTGACGTTAAAAATTGTAAAGATCAAAGCTTGTAAAAATAATACATAACAAGCTCATTATGAAACTTCACGTAGCTGTCAAAAACAATATATACAAAATGCGTTTTAATTAGCAACTTACTGATTTGACGGCTCGAGATGGTACAATTTTTGGAAAACGCTGGCGACGCTCAGCTCATTTCCGGCCTGCATGAATTCTCGTACACTTCTTTGGGCGGCGATGCCGTAGTAGGCACCTGACAATGAATGTATTGTTGATAGGACGTGTAATTGACAAGACATGAGTACAAAAGGTCGAGACAAGTGTATTTAAATTTTTTATAGTAAACGTTTGTGTACCTGGATCTCCCAACATTTGTACTTCTAGCGTATCCTTGAGTTTGTCTTTGTTCTGATTTAAATTGAGACTAATGGAGTGACGAGTGATGACATCGACCGGGATAAAGACGCTGTCACATGTGACTTCCTCTCCCCTCGTTACATGGTAGACGAGGACATGGAATCCAGGTGCCATTTCCGAAGAGACGGGAATGGCAAATGTTCGTGGTAAACTCCATTCATCTGACATGGTTTCCGTCCCCGACAAAAGAACCAAACCCTTTGCCATCACCTTTGAAAGTAAACAGAGATTCCAAAAGTACAAACAAATATGGTCATTTGCGTCAACACAATTTCGGGACACTTTTCAATCAGTCCTTCTGTATTCCTTACCACGTAGTAGAATTTTCCAACATTGTACGTCGCGTCCACCCTCAAAATCACATATTCCCCCACAACCACCATACTACTTGTGGACCACACCGAAATGTATTTTTGAGACGGTGAAAAATAAGAGTAGGCTTTCAATTCAGCTTGGACTGAATTTCCCACGTCGTCGTCGAATTGGGCTCGAAGAATGACGCTTGTTGCTGATTTTGGCACGGAAAATTTTATTTTTAGCAATCCCTTGTCCCAGTATGTTTTCAGTCGGCTGTTTTCCAAGTACTTGTTGTAGACATTCAGGTGGTCATCGTTTGTGTGGTCAGTTTGATCACTTTCGTACGGCGGCACATGAATCGGTTTGATTGCTTCAGAGCCGTCTGAACCCGATACTTGAGGTACTATGCTCAATCTCGACTTTTGCAGTTTTTCCGTCGATATTTTTTCATGGTCGCTGTACATGAGAGTCAGCTGCAAGATTCAAGCATATTTAAACTTTTAAATGTAAATATTGTTTAGGCTCTAACTTTTTCTAACATTTTGTCTCCAACTTACGTAAGTAACGAAAGGTAAACCGGGCTTAAACACAGGTGGGGCGGTGTTGACGAATTCAAGCTTGTAAGCGTCGGTTATGATACGACTTTCGGCAAACCCTTTATATTATAGTAAAAAATTGCTTTTTCAGGGGAAAAAAATAATTTATTTTAAAAAATAGACAAAATTAAAAAATACACCTACCTAATCTCGTTTCCATGATAAAATACTCATCGATTTCAACCTCGACCCTGATCCCCAGCTTGTGGGTCGAACCGACCCTGTCTTGAATCAAGGTCATGGGCCACGAAACA
The DNA here is from genome assembly GCA_034698345.1 of Sphaeridia pumilis. Lineage (NCBI taxonomy): Eukaryota > Metazoa > Arthropoda > Collembola > Symphypleona > Sminthurididae > Sphaeridia > Sphaeridia pumilis. Next base: position 27,642 of record JAQGBJ010000026.1, read on the forward strand.
TCCTCGGCGCCAGTCTACACGAGAAGTTTAAAAAATGTACTGCTTTCTCCTGGATATTTTTGCCATTTCCCCCTTACCAAGTAAAGTTCCACTTGATCAATAAGTGTGTATGTTTTGCGTGGATCATCATATTGAAAAGTGTAGAGTCTGACTGTAGTATTTCCCTGGACAATTTTCTCAGAGCCGTAAAAGCCGGAAATGGCAGCAGTAATAGTTTCCTCCGTGGACTGGATAAAGGCTGGCATGGACACATAGACCTGGTATGTTGGCAAAAATGAGAATTTATTTTCTTCCAACATGAAAGACTTTTAGATCGGACATTTGCAAGATGGACGAGGGCAAAACGAACCTCAAACTGCGGCTGAAAGTACTTTTCAACTTTAATTTGCTTTTCTTCCTCCTGAGAGTCTGCCCTGACGCGGATTTTCCAAAAGCCCAGGTTTGTGTAATCAGGCAACTCGTAAGCTAAATCGACCACACCTTCGGAAAGCAAATTTCGCTAACGATATGAGTTTGCCCACTTCCTTTACGACGTCCAAACAATTCGCCACCCCTTGATAGAAAGATATTTACCTTGATTCGATGCCACAGAAGGCCACCGCCTCATAACCAGACCTCTCGCGTCCTTAAAAGTAAACAAATTGTCCTCAAGTGAGTATTTCGTACAACTTTTGTCTCTCAAGAAAAAGAATATTGACTGAAATTTGGGCAATTTTGTGAAAGTCATGATGATGGAACAACTCACCACCAAATATACATCGACAGGGTCTTCGTAAGGCTTCAAATCGCGCTTCAGAAGGATTACACGAAACGCAACTGCAAGTACGTATGAATTGATGATGGTGCCATTAATGAGAGTCAATTGACTGAGGGCAAACTGAATGAATCTGGTGTAAAACTTTTCTATACCTTTTTGCCCACCTGTGTAGACATAACGATTTGTCTGTATCAATATTGATAGGAATCGGGCTGAATACGTCAGGTTGGATTGATGAAGAAAAAGGGTGCCGCCCTGGGAACCCGGGTAGTTGCCTTCCATGCGGACTTTGTAGTCGCCAGGTGGCAGCTGTTTTGGAACCTGGGAAAGGGAAACGGACTTGCTAGTTTCTAGATACGGGAATAGCGAGCCGTTTGTTAGGAGAATTAGTAGAAAACTACAAGTCTGTACCAGAACGCTGAGGGATTCCGATTCGAAGGCAGCCATTTCCTTGGTCGCTCCTTGAAAGTTGACTCCATCTTGCGTGATTGACAAGGTAACGGTAAATGGGGAAACGTGAGCTTCTTCCACAGTTACAACTGCAGTGTACACTGAAGAGGGCAGAATTAACGATGGTGCCAAAACCACATAGTTCCTGGAAGACATTACACAACTCCATGGAATCAAAACTAATAATGCATTGGATTGACTGAGCACAATAAAGAGTAAACAAAGTTGAAATTGATGCCACTTACACTGTTGATCTGTTTCGATATGCGTACTCAGGAGTTCGGCCGAACGCATTCCGACTGCCGTTGTCAAAGCCGAAAGAAATTGGCAGTCCGAAGGAGGACTGTGAAGAACTGATACGAAAATTACAACACAGCAAACTTAAACACACCAACAACTTTCGCGTCCGAAAGACACTGAATAAGCAACAGCTCGTCAAGGATTGTGGAAATTTTGAAGGATTCGAATCACGCATTTTGGATGAATTAATAAAGGACAGTTGGATTTTTATTCACTGAAGCACTTGAGACAGTTGGCGAAACTCACTTGGCTCCATTATGAAACCGGCCGAGAGAAAGCATGGGGCCAGTTGGGAAAATTGCATGAACTGATGAATGATGGAGTTTACGGCGGACAGGCTGAGACTAACTGACTGGCTGAATGTGGGGATGGGGCTCCTTCTTTGCCTTGATTGAATCCAGGTGAGAGTGATGGTAAAGGATTGTGTCTGTGTAGATATTCCTGTATACGAACAAGACAACCAAGAGTCAGTCAGTCCAGTAGGTGGGAAAAAGTGCATTGCACATGCTGAAAAACTCCAACAGACAGGCTTAGTGAATGATGATGGGCAAAACTGTAGAATTTGCCTCAACTGAGTGCAGACAGGTGAGGATCCACATTCAGCAACATGGTGAACTTCAACACAGCTTCAGGTTGTAAGGCTGGACATGACTTGCGAACGGTCTTGGCTTGCAAGGAGCGTTTGAACAAGTGATGGAAATAAATTTATTTGCAATCTCCCACAGATTTGCAACAACTACTTGCTTGCGTGCAGCAGGGAATAAATGCTGATGCTCTCAACAATCAGGATTGGACTGTTTGCCGAGTTGAGTGATGGACAGCAGCTCTGCATGTGACATTGTGAGATTCTGAAAATGTTCATGACTCAAATGGAAGTATTGTGTATTTTGCAAATCTGATTGATTGATACATTGGCCAGACCACATGGTACATACAAATCATTATGTATTCACGGCACAATCCTACACATTCGTAGCAGTAGGCCATACGGTCTTAGTTTGCGAATTACAAGAGTCATGAAGTAAAGAAAAAACTTGAGTAAAAAATTTTTGTATATTGCAAATTTAGCATCTGTAGGAGTTGAATTAACATCACCATTTTTGCTTTGATAGCACCCTAACAGTTACAAGAGAATCTCTGGATCGTTAGATTCAGGAACGGCTATGCAGTAATAATCTACTGTTCAGAATTTTTAATGGCCAGGCATAACTAGAGACGGAATTGAAACTTTCCAGCTTTAGTGATGTATTTGACTCCTTTAAACGGACGGTATTTTTCTCCGTACATGTCCAACCGGCTGACTTTGATTCCTGAGACGGCCATCTGATTGATTGTGAAGTTGACCTAAAATTTTAAGAAGGTTATAGTAGCACAATCAAGTAAAGTAAAATTAAGATTACGAAGTGTATTCTGTGTATTTTGTGGTAGGTAGGCTTACGTTCGCAGTTGGGTTAGACTCTATTGGCGGTGCACCGGCTTGAAGTATGATCTAGGGAAAGAGTTTTTAATGGTATACGTAGAATTCGAAGGAAATTTTTAGATATTCGGTAATACAACAAGTACTTACCGATCCACGAATGTTAGGAAGTTTAGTGGGGTCAATCTTCCCGACTTCCCACAATAGCACCTTGCTGACAGGGTCAAAGGAGTATTTGCCCTGGTTGGGCGTAAGCGTACAGTTGAGAACATGCTTCGGCATCGGTATTTCAACAGATACATTCTCCACCTGAAAATTTGAAAACAACTCAGCATTGCTTCATCGAACCTGCACTGGTCGAACCGCAACAAGGAAGCTAGAATTTACCTGTCGTCCCATCATCTGCTTTACAGTAATATCAAGCTTGCCGTCTTTGAACGACATGTAGTGTTTCAGATAAACAGGAATGGCTACCGAGTTCTGAGACCCTATGTGGTACGATATAAGCCGGAAGTTGCCGTCTGGCGGAATGAACGATAACATCTTTTCACTCTGAAAAGAATAGAATCAAATGTACTAAAGTCCAACAAGCTGAAACTCAAAATAATAGCAGCAAAAAATGAAATAGTCCTACCTCCCATCTTTTAAAACGGATGCAAGGATGAAAGCTCACGTCGTCTAAAATTCTAGGGTTGACGAATGTCATGGAAAGATCCGGCATCCCACTCAACTTGATGCAACAATCGATCTGGGAATCGCCAATATGAATTAAACCAAATGTCTTGATAATCGTCAACCAATAACTTACAAAACAACACTTACATAACCAAGAATCTCTGCGAACACGGTGGATCCCAGCTTGTCTACAATAGCATCAATCTCCTCGACAACATCAAAATACGCCTCATTATTCGCGTACTTGACACCACTTCGGCGCCATGGAATGTTTGAGAGCTGTCCAGACGGTAATGTACAGCTGATACTAGAAACAAACCAATTGGCGTTCAGAATAACAGCTTTAGCTTCCTACACAATTCGTCCATCACGAAACCTGGGTCTCACTTTCTTGAACTTACTTTGATTTCCCAGTGACAGTATTTGCAATAGTACGCAGAATGTTAGGTGGTTTAATCAGTTCTTTCAAAATATTCGACTCTGTAGCCAACGGGAATCCATTATCCAGCATTTCATCCAACAACTGCAACAGGGCATTCACAATTTCCAAACAACTTCTTAATAGCATTTTCAAAACGAATGTAGAATTTCGTCGCGAACCTCGTAAATAATGACAAAATGTTCCTTGATGACAGATTCCGTACATTCTCCAAAGTAATCGGCGAAGATATCGACAACCCGGTGGAGAAACTCGATCACAAACAACGGTGGTACTGTAATCAAAACCAACCATAATCACAACATTTGAACAATCAGAATTGTCCATCTTATAATGCCTTCATACCTTCGGTTGTACAGACAGCAACAAAGTGCAAATTGTTCCGAAATACAGTAATTAAGTAATGATGCGGGGTCGCAATTATCGGGGGCATGTCAATCGGTGAACTGATCTTCTTTTGTTCTTCGAAAAAGTAATCACAGACTGATCTTGAAATTGCCGATTTCCAATGTTTTTCCATAAACACATCACTGGAATCAAATAAACGAAAATTATATAGTTAAAATGCTTCACCCAGTTCAAAGTTGAATCGAAATGATAATCAGAGTGCAAACAAATTCTTACCCCGACGTGTTTATGATGAACAAACTGTGAATCATTTTGACCGATTTGCCTGTCTTGCAGGCTGATTTTTTGATAACTTTTCAACTTAAATACGATGTTTGAATCTGAACCAAGAGCTTTAAATGAGATTTGACCAGCCCGTCGTAACGGAATTTAAGTCAATGGCTCATTCTGTCAACAGAGATCCATTTGAATTCATTGGTGGATGTGCCAGAGAAGATGTTCTCCGCATAATAACACACACATGTTTTCCTTATGCAAAAACCATATGGCGGCTACTGCTGCAACTCGTCAGCATTGAACATCCTATTGGGTCAGGTGGTCCGCTAAACAAGAGCAAACCGATATGCTTTTCAAGCGCTCCATGTCCCGGTGAAAAAGATCACAATCAAACAAGTCCTTTATCTCGTAAATTTATTGAATATTTCGTCGTCAAACCGGAAACGTCATGTGTACATCAGTTTTATGCTAACTGGTACTTTTTGCTGGTTTTACAGACAAACAAAACCTTACAAACTAACGATCTTAACGTGCAAAGGTACAAAATAGCTATACTTAATACATCACCGTCATAATGTGATGTAGGTGGTGATTTTCGCAAAACTAGCAATCTAGAAATCCTAGTACATAGATTGACTGAATCTTACAAAGTTATGCCAGTAGCAGTCTACGAAAATTTCATACCCCGTTAATATCCGCAATGCCATGCAGAAGTAAAGTGTACACGTATATCACCTGAAACGATTGCTAATGCTAATAGCAAAGGTTTTTAACAACAAGTCCTACTAAACTACCATTAAAGCGCGCAAACATGAACAATAAGCAGAAGGAAAAGGTGTAAACTGTGGCCCATTCACCTAACCCTGCATCTTGTGACAGACAACTAACACGAGCGGTAATGAAAGAAGAAATACCAACTAACCCTATAATACCAAATTAAAACTTTCATATTGCAGGACAAAGCACTCCGTGGATAATCTTCATACGTTCCAAACTAGCACCATAAAATAAAGACTAAAATTTCAAGATTTTTGAAGCAGCTTGAGCTACTTCTTATTGCTGTACGCAGCACAAAACATGTTACTGGGTGGGAACTACCTACGAAAATATGTCACAGAAATTATTTCTTTGTACATTACACCTTATATACTGTTTGTGATGGAATAAATTAATTGACGATTGAAGGCTCTCAGCTAGAGTTGATGGTAATCATTCCAGCAATACGCTTGATCAATAACCGTATCCTCAAGTTCAAATATCAGCTATATTACAATACAACTAAATTTTACGAAATCTCAAGAAATCACTATCATTAATCCGAAATGGGTAAGTGATGCAGGCTGAAGTTTCACTTCAGCGAGCAAACTTGATTTCACATTAGCCTTAAAGATATTTTTAGTAGAACAATCAAGATCACGAAAATGAGCAGTCGTTGTGTTGATATTTCTGCGAAGTAGTGATTCCAACCGGATGTTCGAGCGTAGCTCTACAACGTGATTACTTGGAGAATTTCCGATTGCGCCGAGAATTCTTTTTGTCAAGGTTATATACTTGTGTCACTTCACAGTCAATCTGCATTAATTCTTCCTTGCCGCCCAGGGTATCTGAAATTCAGCAAAGTTACTTTAATTGGCATTTGAAATTTGTCATGTGGTCCGAAATTTATTTTCCCTCACCATTTCTCCACGGCATTAGGAACGTCATTTTCGGTCTGGTGGTTGCATTGACCGATTTAGCAGACAGCAGCAGCTGATTCTCAACAGCGAGAGACACGACGTAGAATGTATCTGATCTTCTATTCAGCTGGTCTAACATTCTTGAAAACCGTCGGACCTTGGCGTCGTAAACTTGCAAGCCCTGGAAAGAAGGAGGTGGAAGTGAACTGCATTGCATTAACTTACAAGTGTATTTCAATATAGCAAATATTACCTTGTCTTCGCTTGCAGTGGGAGTGTCAATCATCGAATATACAATAGGTTTACTATGTTTTGGCGCTTTGGGTACTTTATGGCTGAAAATGCCTTTGAGATCATTCTGGACTCTGGAACAAACACTCAAGATTAATATCATTAACTTGGCAATTAACAGCTTACAGATCTACTAAACTCACTTCCTCGCCTCCGTGACATTGAAGGTCGAAGCACAATTCAGCGTAGGGAGCTCTTCCGTGTCAGGAACGCTGCTATTCAGGTAAGGTTTGCCTTCATCGACATTCAAGGTTTCGCCGGTTTCGTTCAACTGACTGTCATTCCATGTGTGTCTCTTCCACGCCAGTCCCGGAAACTTTGAATTCTTCCACTGGATATTTCTTTTGAACTTATGCTCTTCTACGCTAATTACTGGAATGCTCGCAACATCACTTTCTCGGGGTATCGCAATCGAAATTGGCTGGTACGTCATACTATGGACAGCTGTAGAATTGCTGTGGTGCACAGGTGCTGGTTGGTGGTAGGAAACGACAGCAAAGCAGCACAAGCCCAGCAGAGCCACCTTGGCGGTAATTGTTGGCAAATTCTTGGTCTTGCTATTCGTCGTCAAGAACCCTGCCAAATTCTTTGCACTATTGATCGCACTGGAGCTCACAACCTGACTCAACTTTGACTTCAAAACGCAATTTTCATGCTTCAGCTTGGCGTTTTCAATCTCCAAATCCTTGACTCTAGATTCCAATCCCGTCAAATAATCCTTCTTCTTTTTCCGAGACAGTGATGCCGATTCTCGATTCCGTATCATTCGTATGTGTCTCTTAAGGGCTTGTACATCAGGAGTATCGTTGGATGCTGATCGCCCCCTACTGGACTTCAGGGAGGGTAACAATTTGGGGAGCGGTGAGTGCTGTGACGTTGGAGACATTGTTGCACCTTGTCCATTACTGCCACATGGACTACAACTGCCATTACTCGACTCGTTCTCATAATTTAACGATGGAGGTGGGGAGATCACAGATCCCGTCATAGAAGGAGGTGTCAGCGGTGGGGAGTCCATTGGTGCAAACGCATCAAAGGCAGTACTCATGTCGGAACTATCGGATCTGGACGACGGACTCGGTTCCTGTTTTATCATCGATGAACATCCCATGTCCAAGTCATCTTCACCCAAAAGGTTGAAGTCGTAGGTAATGTCATGGAGAATGTCAAAGTCCAGCTGTAAGGCAACAAACAAATTCATTATTCATCTCCATCAACCTCAATAAACTTTACATTTCGGGTTCAAATCTTACATCTGGCAGATCAGGTGAGTAGTAAACATCCGACAAAGTGTCTTTCATATCCATCTCCATGGTTGCAGAACCACGTTGACGGTTCCCGACTTCTGGTTGTAAGATTCGTAAAACCTCTGTTACTTGGAACTTGATTAGAATCAGCTTTGGGTTTGAAACAGTTTTAGTTTGAACACACTACGAGCTTTTTAGTTAGCACACGTGAATTTCATATGAATTGACAGTTTCCACAGGATTCACTAACGATCCTCCACTGAATACAGAATAGCGCTGATGACGGAAGGTCGGCTCTTCTATTATACCAATGTGTGTCGATGGTTTACCAGTGACACCGCTAGAATTGTTTGCAGAACCCAAACTTGTATTTACGTATTTAAAGTTGCACGCGAGTCCCAGTCTGCAATACGCCTCAATACACCGGTACGGCACGACAAGAACACCTTCTTTTTTGTTATCTTTTTTACAAATCGGCAACTACAGCACTTTGAATTAATTCCACAGAACTGAATGAAAGCTCACGATGATCCAGCGCAGCTTTCACAGATTAAATGTCAATTAGCTCAAAGTGAAAAAGACAGGACGTTCCAATGAGAATGTATCAGTTGGATTCAGAGTAAAGCACTGGCTATCATTTAGCATTCAACATGCCGTATACACAGACACTTCTGGAAACTTACAAACGCAACGGCGCTATACTATGTATCCGACCAGTCGACCGCTATATCCAAGACCAATTCCTATATAAGTGCATACCAATCTCAGGTATGTACGTCGACAGATTTTGAATGCAGCGGTAAGGGATGCTACCAACGTGTGTGTTTGGATTGTTGGGATGAAGCCGCCGCATTCTCAACGTTGCTTACCTTGAATTAGGATTTTACTCCTTCACCCCGCGTAGCAACGAAGCAGCAGCGCAGCGTCGTTCAGGTGAGAGTGGCTTTTGGCGAATTTCAGCGTTAATGTACATGTATATAATGCAAGTACCTCAACTGTGGTTCGCCCAGCTTTGTATGTTACTTCCTACGTTTTTACAAAGCCAACAAGCGTCGTCTTCATCTCCGCAGAAGGCTGCTGCTCAACAATATTCGACTGGAAAAAAACGCTTGTGAATAATGATCAGTCCCACAGGTCAATAATACATGAATACGCAAACGCCCAAACTGGTAGCAAGTTTTTGGTATACAACATTTATTAAATTCCAAGTTACATGAATCGCAATATATGGTCCTGGAGGCGCTTAGAAACCACAACAAGCCAAAAAGCGCCCACCACCAAACTATAATTCATCGGACATTATTACGAAACCTCAAATCAAAATCTGGCTTACAAACTCCAACTTGTAACAACCTACTCGAGTAGATTGCAGAATCATATATTAATTATAGCAATTGACCTACAGCAATGTCATCTGCTCAATTTAGCAAATGCTCACAGTCACTAAGAATAGTGTAGTACATGAAGGTTTCTTCAGAACGTCGCATGGTGACTGACATTTAGCACATTCTCGAGAATAAATAATCTAACAATTTCGCTTCTACACACATGTAATAACCCGTTCATGACCTCTTGTTTAAATATCTCAAACGTTCTAACTCACCAAAGACATACATTTACTCAGACAGACGCTGCTGAAGATGAAGTTGGCTGGAAGACTGTACGTATAATTACAGCCCTACTCAACGCCTCAGCAAATTGCCAGTTTTTTTAAGATTCATTGACTAGATCCATAAGCACGATTCCTAATCTACAAAGTGTTACAAATGGCGAGCTGCAAGCGTTTCTGCAGCTCCAGCACCGACTACGGCTACTTGGAGATCTAATAAATTGTTCTGCTCGATCAGAGCCAAAATATCATTTTACCTCTATTCGCTTACATATATATATAATATCAATACTGACAAGACAAAAAGTTGCATGTAAACTTCAGCTACGTTTTTTCAGGTTGCGCAGACAGGGCTGCTAATTTTGGCGCTTTAAGAAAAGCGCCATCCAATGACTCAAGTACATTAAGCTATCACATAAAAGTATGGTAAAAACAAACGTTTACCCTTAAGGTACATAAAAGTTTAGTTGCGTCCTAGAAACTAAAAGCGAGCTATTGAAGATGGAGAAAAAGGATTGTTGATGAATGTTGATGAGAAATTCGATGGGTAAAATGAGGGATTTTAAAAATCTTCGAAGAGCTCCTGCTGCTTCGATGTGACTCTCTTCAGCTGCCAAGTTTGTTGGTCGCTGTATTCGCCAAAGTTCCTGGTATCGCCTTCGAATGAGACTTTTGGAATGATGGGAGGCTGGAATCAAGATAATTATTATGTAATCCTTTTATTGAATGTTCTAGGAAGTCAGTTTGTTTGACTGACTGAGAGTTGATGGTGTTTATCAAGTAAATATGATAAGCAACTTTGTATTTGTATGAGGTTTACCTGCTCTCGACGAAGGTTGACGTCGTCCCAATCGAAGTCTTTGAACCATCGATGATTCTTGATGTCATCGGATCCGTTCTGTAAATAAATGAGACTTGATTATATATTTTCCCGTAAATTGATGTTGAGGCTGAGGCCTGAAGTAATCATTGTGAAATTTAATGTAAAGTACCTTGAGGTTCCCAAGCCGCTTGGTTCTGTCAACAGTAAGGAGTTTCTGAATAATGTCTTTGGCGACAGTATCGATGGCTTTGGGCCATTTGATTCTTCCGTGCATAATGTTCTCGTAGGTGATAAAAGTATTTTTGTTGAAGAAGGGTGTAAAGCCGCAGTGCATCTCAAAGATCAAAACGCCTGAGTAAATAAAAGGTTGATAAGACTTGATTCCAGCAATTATACAATATTTTCGCGGAATCTCTTCCTGTTTGCAAACTTGTGATTACCTAAAGCCCACCAATCGACAGCTTTGTTGTGTCCACTGCATTGGATGACTTCTGGAGCCAGGTAGTCGGGTGTTCCGCAAAGTGTGTAGGTTCTGCAAATGTAGGAAACAGATATATGAGCAAAATCAAATAATGTTTCGATGAATGTCAAAGGTCAGCAAACGTACAATTCATTGTACTTCTCAGAAAGTCTTTTAGCAAAACCAAAGTCGGTTAATTTCACATGGCCTTCGCGGTCAATCAGCACGTTTTCAGGCTTTAGGTCGCGAAAAACAATGGATTTGCTGTGCAGGTACTCCAAAGCGCAAACGATTTCTGCCGCGTAGAAAGCGCCTGGAAAATTAAAAATCATTTTGTTCCTTATTGATGCTTTTTAATCTCAGTTTTGGATTATAAAAGATTTGACTTTCTCCTTACATGTTGAAGTGGGGAAATGACCAGATTTTCGTAAATAGGTAAACAGTTCACCGCCAGCGACGTAATCGAAGAGCATGTAGATATTGTAATCGTCTTTGTCGACCCATTTCCTAAGAAAAAACCACAGCAGGTCAGAGGTTGAAATACATTATTGCTTTAAAGGTGATAAGAAAGGGAATTTTTATAAGCAGATGTAGTTACTCACATTTTTACGATGAAGTGATGGTCGACGGATAATAAAATTTTCTTTTCGCTTTTGACATGGTCAACTTGCTTCAGCCTCACTGCGTCTGCCAAACTGATGATTTTCAGGGCTCCGTAGTCGTCAGTGAGACGCTCTTGGATCAGGACGACACGTCCAAACGATCCGGTACCTGATGAGGCCAAAAGAATTAATTAAAGCGCTTCAAGGTACAATTAGTTCCAGTTATAATTCAATAGCTTTTAGGAAGTTGCGTTTTCTCAAAATGGTTTTTTTCTCTTGCTCTAGAATTGATATCAAATTTATTTGGAAGTGGTAATGGTGATTGTGAATCGTGATGACAAGCGATTGCCGCACCTGATTAAAGCAAAGGTCGAGGCGGTGCCGATGCATGACACTTACTGCTTAATCCTACCAAGAAAATGTCAAGTTTAAAATGCATTGCCAAAGTTGACCTTTCAGGGCCGACCATTACGGAACATGCAATGACAGTTGTGTGTAAGTGGGTCAGCGGCAATTTATACGGATACTTGGTTTCTTGATGGAGAAAAACTGCTGATCTGACATATGCCTTGTCGAGTATAATTACATACATTCCCGTAGCTCTTATGATTTTTAACATCGTAAACACCAAGTGCCGACTATACTATGGATGGAGGTCTTGGCGGGCGTTAGTTAATTTTTTACTTTTACATATGGCCGCCAAATTTTTCATTGGAATCCAGTTCGATGGTGTTGCTGTTCTAGCTTGGACGATAAATTTTGGAAATGCCTTTGAAATCACACCAGTTGGAGGAAAGCTTGCTCAAAATAAAGTGTCGTCTTGATCCTTACAAGAAAAGTTGAAATGGAGACTAAATTATTGCTTGTCAGTGACTAAAAGACTGAGAGAGCATTAAATACCATGATGATACTAAAAAGACAATAATGAAAAAATCGCAAACGACGCTATCACGATGTGAATGCCTTGGAAGAAACCGAGACGGCAAAATAAAAAGGCTTGACATTTTGCCAACAAGATTTGGCTGAGGTTTAGATTACAAAGAGTAGGAGGAGATTAAGTTGCATCATAATTACAAAATCCTTGTCTTTATATTCTACAGCGTTCGCGCTCTGTTTCGTTATGTGTTTTCACCGAATGTTGTTAGCCTACAGCCAGCCGGGTAACGTGAACGCCGTAAGTGTCCGTGTTGACAGAAACAAAAGTTGGTGAAAAAGTGGGTGAATGTGCTCATTGACTGCGCTTCTCCTGCAGTTAGCATCTGGCGGTAATGACTTGCTACAGACATAATTTCTTTGGCCGTTGTCGAGTTGTCATTAATTAAAGTCTCTGATATGCACAAACAGTTTCTTTTCTTAGCTTGCAAACTACTTTCTCTGCTGACTATAAGCTAAATGTTCAGTGGATCCTCTTAGCTACAGAAATCAGGTTACGTGTTCCGCATGGTAATTTTTAAATGAGTGCTAAAAATCTATTGACTGAATACAGTCAATAGACAACAGAAAGAACTGAAACCGAAAATTTAGACCATTAGTCAGGACAATCACTTGAAACTGAACCAGATGTTGAAAGCCGTTGTTTGTATTATCAGTAAAATGTACATACATAGTGAGATCTGACTCAAACTCGGGACTCGGGATTTCAAATTTTACAAAAGTAAATGCACCGGGTGATGGTTCTTCGAAGACTTCCGTGTTTATACTTCGATTGCAGCATTTGTTGTCAATTTACTCAACGATCTCATTTCTAAACTTAAAACACTGACTGAGGCAGACATGTATACAACGGAAGCATTGACGTCGTTTGCCGATATATCGGTTTTGGGTGGTAAAACGCTGAAACATATATGGCTTATTGGCAGTTGGCATCCCCAAAGTCTTGAGGTTGTATTCAACCAAGAATTGCGTGTGTCTGTGTAACCGTTGCGAAAATGTACACAAACATTGGAGGACGCACGTGCGTGTTCCACTAAAAACTCGGTTTACTTTCTTCATGTCTATTTTCTTGGATATCTACTCGGTTGAAATCGAACCTTCTAAAGATAACGATATCGCTGTAGCCATGAACATGAATGAGGATTGAACCGAATAGCAACCTGAAGTTTCACCTTGTATCTCAAGTGAACCTCTTGAATCTTCCAAGCTAATTTTTCCCAGCTTCAAGAGTGCGTAAGTTTCTGAGCTGGGAACCAATTAACGAGCCAACTTCAGCCGTCTAAAGTCTGAAGCAAGATAGCATTTATATTCAGTCAGTTCATCCTTGCAAAATCACAGACGCTCATCAATACCGATAACTATCAGTTCCGAAAAAGTTTCAACGAGGTCGGGATCCTTGGCTTTATTTCCTGTGTCGGCGTTACTATGATAGCAGTGAACTGAACCGGCGCATTTTGCGGGTGGGTTTAGCTGTCAGTTTGAAGTCAACCCGAGACAGAAGCAGCACACATGAAACTTTCCTTTTCATGTGTTTTCATGTGTCTTGCTGCAAGAAAAATTAACAAAGAGTGACTGCCCGGGACCTTGCGTTCGTATTTATAGCTTACGCATATTTATTTCGCAAATGTGCGTGCGTCATTACGTCAGTCAATTCAGTTTCCGGCTTGTAGTTTTTCTGCAGCAGGCGGAACGATCTTGGCCTAATAATTGCCTCGAGAAGTATGAAATATATGAATCAAACCTAACTACGACAGCTAATATTTTCTTGCAAGAATTATTGCTTGTGACCTACTATACATATACATTGGAGCAAGAGTTGTATTCAACTGCTTTCAGTTTCGTATCAATTTTCATTGATCCTTGAGACTATACAAGATATATGATTTTAAGTTATTTGCAAACTTGTGAAATGTCCTTGCCTTTCCTAATCACAAGACCCCCTCAGGGAATAAGTAATTAACTGAAGGAGGTTAAACGTGGATGGAGAAAGTTTCCTCTGATTCCATCCGTTCTTTTGAACATGGCTTGTTTGTACAGCTCTCTGGGGGAGAAAAGAAACTGCGTATTTAATGCCCTAAACTTGCAGCACATAAAATTCCAGTAACTTTACAACGACCTGAATCTTTTGATTTTGTTTATTCGGATGGCGGATGGATTTGACTGCTCAACGTGATGTCGCCACAGGCAAATGTTTCCTTCCGAAAACGTAGTAGTAGGTAGTAGAACTCAGCAAGGGAAATGGACGCCAGAGAAAGTTTCTCCCTTCTTAAAAGCTTGAATAAAATAGTCACCCACGCAGAAATTATGCATCGAAACGTTACTAAAAGGGCTTCGTGTCTTCTCCCCCAGCCGTCTGCATATGCAACGTGTTTATTTGAAAAAGGCTTTCCAGGCAGGTAGCAAAAGAAGAAAGACTGGTATTTCCGTCTTTATTGAATTTTTGTACGGAAAGAGCAAGCGAAATATTGCTTAAAAGATAGCTTTTAAAGGAAATGTTGTGTAGGCTGAAGCGAAATTTAAAGAAAGTGCTGTTACGTTGCTGAATTATATTTTTTCGGGAACAACATTTTGTCTAGTCTCGTACAGCTTTGACCGAATCCAAAATCCGAGTTATCAATCGATCACTCCAAAAGATTCTGCCTTCAGACTATCTGTTTCAATGAGCTACGCATATATCATATCGTTCAATACTGTCAAGGTGCAAAACAGAAACAGAATATGAAAGTCTCACTCAAAACACCGCCTCAGGAACGTGACTATGATATAAGAGAAATGTAAGAAGAAAGCAAGATGCGGACAAGTCAAGACGGATTCCTCGTGCCCTTTGTCTCATTGTCAGTGGAGCATAACAATGACTAAATTGACTGAACTTGAATGAGCGAATTTCTATATTTAGCGATTTTCCTTTGCTGGAAATTCCAGACTTGTTCGCCCACAAGTAATTGATCCATGCAACGTGCCTGCCGCTATGCGCCGAAGGCTCAGGCTGCTGGAAACGTTCAATGTATCCGGTGACACAACGTGACCTGTCGCATCTGCAGAGGACAATTATCACGTTCGTTTACCAAATACAATGTGACTACTTGGAACAATCTGTTTCCGAGTTCCGATCTATTTCAAAAGGTTCATCGGAGCAAGTAAATGTACATTGATGATAGAGTTTCCGTAACGTAAGCGTTTTAACGTTTCATATTTTGTTCGCCCCAACAACTCACGTTTATATACAGGCCAAAGGGTCAACGCAACTCATAAAATTATAATTTTTCGGCAGCTGGTAGTGGTGAATATGGGTTTTTGTATGGGGTGTCATCACTTGGGGAATCTGGGGCAATTTTGTTGAACAGAGATTTTATAGATAAGCCCATTTGAAACAGCATGTCAAGAGAGGCTTTACTGAAGTAGTAAAAGTAAATGCAGTTGGAGGGTAGAGTAAGGGGAATAGGAGCAATTTGTACATGTGTTTAATGATGGGGAAAATGTTAATATTGCAATCTGCGGGGCGCTGACTGATTGGTATGAAATTGGGAATGTGTTACGGAAACACGCGTATATTGGGTTGGAAATTAATTTGCAAACTTTTGGCAAACGGATGTTATATATACAGAGTGTGCGAGCTTCCTCCCACACTGATTCAGTCAGTCCGTCAGTTTAACATGGCTCAAGATACATGAACCATGTATTAATGTTTCATCCTACAAAAGCGTGTGAGTCGGAAAATGTACGAGTGCATTCACATACGCAGATTTTTTAGCCACCATAATATTGGAAACCAGGAAACTTTATACTATGAACACATTTGGTGTGAATCCGCGGAATAGAGCCTGAGAACCGGGACAGACATCAGGGATGGGATGGAAACAGCGGTAGATAGACACTCGGGTTACCCGCAAGGCGAGTTTAATTTGGAGATTATTAATGAGACATCATGCGGTGGGAGTTGAAAAAGGAAATGACACGTCATATTGCCCGGCTATAATCATCCTGCTAATCTCCTATTTTTGTCACATGACATTACTGCTTTGAGCTAAAATTGCGACCCTTTGATATACTGCGAGTTTTGGACGGACTGGAACTGCAAGTTTGTCAAGCGACAAAGAAAGAATTAAATTTGCTTTGATGAATCAGAAATTATAAGTCTAAAATACATTGATGAACCAACAACTTTGAGGCTATGAGAAGACCTAGGGCAACGTTCGTCATGGAACCCCTGCGTGGGTCCCGGACACCGGAGATCCGTTTTGCCAAATTTAGGGCAGTTGTGTTTTTGCAAGACTGAGAATTAGAATCATGAAAACGTCAGGTTTGCGTGGGAGAGCTGGATTTCGAGGTATTAGGAAAGAACATGTTTCAACTATTAGCTTTCCTAGTTTTTGAGTTTCGGTAAGCCAAGCCTAATATCCAATACAAGACGCACATGATCGATAGAGTTCATGTATATATAACCATCAATGCGAAAGTTTGCAATGCTCAATCTATGTACTAAAGTTGAATTGGCAGCTGCTGTTTCTCTGGCTATCCCAAGCATAGAATAAAAATATACTGTGAGCATTAACAAAATAACGTGGTAAACACTTGCTGCCTGGGTGTAATATCCATGATGACTGGAAGTGAATTGTATAACAGCGGGACATTTGCTAAACTCCTTTTTTGTTTGTTACTTTGAAAAAACAGCAGCCAGACAAAAGCGACAAGAAATAGTCTCACAAAAGGAGTGTGACTATAGTCTCTTTGTGTCACTGAAAAGTTTTACCCGGAAGAAGGAAAAAGTTTTGAAAGGTCTTGGAAAAGTGCATCATTAGATGACAGAATATTGTACTGCAAACATGTTGTCTTACGTAAGAAAAGCTTTGTTGTTGCAATAACTTTTACACATGCCTCGTTCTCGTTATTACGTGGTTCTTTGACCACTGAGGCCCTTTATCCATTGCAAACAGCAATAGGCACTTGTTGCTATAAGCCACGTAAAGTAGTGTATAGATATTAACCGCATAATTTGGTCATATACACACGGGATACTTTGTTGGCTCTGAGACAAGGGCCTAATTTTGCTGATGAGAAGCTTTTGTTCTTGGGATTTACCATCTAAAGAAGTTGTGGTGCAGGTAAACTGCTGGGTTTCGCCAAGCTTTTTCTCATTGACCCAAATGCGGTGATAAAAGGATAGTTGTGTAATGCCCGCTTTGACGCGACTCGTCTGTTCTGGCCGCCCTCTTTACCGTTGTCAACGGCTGGCAAATAACGCTGATTGAGCGCGCTATGCCCCGATACCCGCGGTTTCTTTATCTGTAAATATAACAGTGCAACAAGTGTTCCATGCCAAAATTTACCGAGATGAAAATAGATGTATAATGTATGTATCTGCACACAAGACTTATCTTTTCCCGGTGAGCGGGTTTTCACATGCGAATTGTGAAGAAGAGGTGTATAAATATATTCGAAGCAAACCTGCCATAACAGACGTTGCACAAGTACTGTGAAGTTGCGGTTGAAACAGGATCCACTTCAAAAGCATGTAAACATTAACACAATGACAAACTGACGGAACTAAGCGGGCAGTAGGTAAAGAGCGATGCATGAATGACTGCAAGGAAAAGAGGACAGCTGTCGCTTTTAGTTTTCTTGGTGTTAGTTGGATCAAACAGATGCCCTAAGATAGGTGAAAATCTCAACTTATGTAGGACGAAGCACATTTAACTGGGACAGATTCATGGAATTTACAAGGCCAGACGCGGTTCGAAATGAGAGCCTGCGCACCGTTTTGACTTTGTACTTGAAAATTTGCCGCAGCGGGGAGCTGAAAATATACAGTTTACGTTCTGTCTGTAAACTTTTTTGCGGTTATGTAACAAGTCTGTACACTATTCGAGTGTTTGTGGTCAGATGTTGAGGTTTTGAGCAAATTAGTCGCTTTGGTGAAACCTTGGTGAAAGTAATAAAATTCATTGTGCATCTGCGAAAAGCTTGGAGAATGGCCTAGCTAGCGAATTTTGTCAAGAAAAAAATGGTAACTTGATCTTGGGTCATTGAGGCGCAAATTGGCCATTTGTGATACAGTACTTCAGAGATAACATTATCGCGCATTCACCTTTGTAGACGACCGAAGGGCAAATTTTTGTTCAAAATCCCGCCGAAGAAATGACACCAGATGGGCTTTTATCAGATAAAAATACAACACAGTCTGCAAAGCAATAGCCAGAGGTTAGTAAGAAAAGGCGAGAAAAGATTGGGTTATTATTAGCTTTCTTTATTGTGGTTAAACAAGCTGTTGCATCCTTTGATAAACAAAGGAAAGGTTGTCATTAGCAAATCTATCCGTAAATAAATCAGTCTTTGAAATTGCGACAACGTTTGCAAAATTTGTTTGCCGTCAATCAAGGTGACAGCTCTGGAAAAAGTTTTGACGTTTGCACATGTTTTTCGGTAGGTGCTGATTGATTTGATAATGGATTTGACTCAATGTTCATAAAATTCATCTTTGTGGTCGGTATTTAAGCTTATACTCCCCCGTGAGCTTTCATAAGGTGGTTTCAAGGGCAGAGAAAATTATTCAGCAGCTAATTTTGGTTCGACTTTCTAGTGTTGTTGAAAGCCCTTGGACGTAAATCTGCATTCTGCATGTGCGGACCGAATGTGTTGATTGGAAAGTGACGTGTTTTCTTTGTGGTTTCCAAAAAGCCAATTTTACAAGGAAAATTGAATGGCGTTTTTAGTACTAGTTTAAGGAAACGATATTCTTCGAGCAGCTTCTACAGCTTGGTTTTAGCCTTGGGTTCGGTTCTGAAAGCATAAATGGCTACACTAACCGAGCACATGGGCCTTTTTGTTGTTTCTGGAAGCTTTCAAGTTCAGAAATGAACATCTTTTCTGAAAGGTTGAAGCTGCCAAAGCCTGAATAAACTCTTATGCAAC
Source organism: Sphaeridia pumilis (assembly GCA_034698345.1). Taxonomy (NCBI): domain Eukaryota; kingdom Metazoa; phylum Arthropoda; class Collembola; order Symphypleona; family Sminthurididae; genus Sphaeridia; species Sphaeridia pumilis. Next base: position 46,854 of record JAQGBJ010000026.1, read on the forward strand.
AAAAAGCGAATTTCAACTTCGAGAACTCCTTCATAAGTGGCAACTGGGGCAAATAGCGATCAGATGGTGAAAATAGCAAAAGGGCGGTTTGCTACTCCTCCCGCGGGAACAAGCCAAGTACATAAATTGGATACTAACGTTTCTAAGAAGCGAAGCATTATGCGAAAATTCTGGAACGACCATACGCTCCATTTGACAACAAAAGGTCGGAAGAAGCATTCGCACATTTTGCCACGCGTGCACGCTATCATGTTCTTGCTCGTTGCAAAAGGAATAAACAAGTGAAGCGTCAAAATTTGGCAAATTAGCACAAGTTTTCAAAAACACGGTATTGGGTATACATCAAGTTGATTGCGAATTTCTATTCCTTTGAGATGCAACCAAGATGAGGAGCAAAAGAGACGAGACAATTCGCAAGAGCTGTTGCTAGTAATAATGTATACTTTAGCTCACACGCTGTGCGAAATTCGATTCCGGATGGCTTTGTTTATTTGTGCAACAGCTGCTGCTTACTTGTTGTGATAGGGGTAGGGGCCTGAATAAGGGAAAACACTGGCGTAATATAGAAAGTGTCTCCTTTTAAAACAAATAAACAGGGCTAATTTAAGACTTAATTATCACTGGGAGGGAAATACTGAAAGTCCCAAATTCAATGTCAAAGGTGGAAGTCAAATCGACGGAACCATGACGTTGAAAAGAACAAAGGTGATGATGATGTTACTAATGGTGATATTCTCAGAAACCTTTTACTCTTTGACTTTCTGACAGGACACGTGTGAATGGATGTCTTTTGCGGCGCTGTGAAATGACAGAGGCATTGTATTGTGGTCGAATGTCGAATTTTGCAAATATGTTTTTTCGTTTCCTGAGGCTGACGTATGAGTTTTAGGGAATTGCAGATACAAGAGATGTTCAAGTTCTAGTGCTTCCAACAGACTCCTGTATTTCGGTGTCTGGTAATTTTTCACCCTAGTAAACAAGCAGAGGTGATTACAAATCCCTGATCAGAATCTGTGGGAACGGGTATTTGTACGAGCATGTCTGGGAATAAGTAGGCGTTTGGACAATAGAAGCGATGAACCGTTAATTTTTCCCAGGTTAAATTACGCCTATTTGCAATCATAGGGTTTTCGGAAAGAGGAACGGCCTTACGAGAAATACTACTGGAAACAAGCTCAAAACTGCGCATTTGTTTATCATTCATGTATGAGGGGATGACTTTGATGGAAATTAATCATTTGCCCTAAAAGCTATGAATTTCTATTCTGCACTTTATACACTTATGAAGTAAGGTTATATGTGCCTTTCTTTTCTTGCATTGCTACTTATATAGCAAGGAAAAGAGACACTTAATCGTGACAAAAAAGGACTTACCGATTGTTCGGATGATTTCCAGATCCTCTAGAGCCAAAGACTCGTAGTATTCGTTTTTCCGCATTTTGGGCTGATTTTCGTCTTTAGAGGACCGGAAATGCAAGCAAACCCCAAAAATACGAAGAAGGTCGAGGGATATTGGTAACTTTATGATGAATCAGTTTGTCAAAACCTAGTGACACAAGCATTGACAGATTTACCATTAAAATTATGTTTGTGTTTAAAAAACTGGGTTGATTTAATTTTCTGTGGCTCCTGTAGTTTACGGGCCAACTATGCTCATAGTTACATGCATGATAGTGTTGACTACAACTGATAATATGAATTATTATTGATTTTTAATTACCGGAGGATTCGAAAAAGCCTCCAGATTTGTTCCCGCTTTGAATAAACTAATGCCGAAATGTTCAACACACCGCACCTCCACAGTTTAATAGTAAAATTCTCCAAAGGCACCACTTGCTTTGGAACAGCAAAAGCAGCAGCCGCACAAGTGTTCAACTAACTGAAACAAAGCCACTTGTTGCACAAAGAGAAAGCACTGTCTCAAACGTTTAACTTGTAAGCTTCCAACATGGACCCGGCCGAAATTCACAGTGTCTTCACTGCTACGTATCAATTCAGCTTCTGACTCCACCAAGATGCAAAGCGTCTGTTTTGATGAACAAAGTTGAGCTGAGGATGGATGCTGCACTGTACGCATGGGACACGAGGCCGCGGAACCGAACTCACCGAATGCGGGTGGGTTCCCCTGTAAGCGTTGCTGGTGGAGATGCGGTAAAGCCAAGCTTGCATGGCAGAACTTGCTTTCCCTTTCGCGAATTGTTTTGGCAATTCTTGTTTACAGCATTAAAGTATGCGCCAATCTAGGAATAGCTCTTCACGCAAATCAAGGTGGCCGTTTAGTGAATTAACATGGGATTACATCTATTTGCAGGTTGTTATGGTTGACGCTTTCTACTCATGACCATGCTATATTTATGATTATTTCTTGGAAATCTGGGAACCCAAGAGAATGAATATGGCAGTGTTTAGTGGAAGCCTGCATTGACGATTGTGATTGTGGCCAGCTACGTTTACACCTGTGAGCGCATCAAGGGAAGTTTAGTGAGTATATAATTAGGAAGAACTGCTAGGGCCTGAAGAATTGTGGAAACGTGAGGATGTTTGTCTGAAACATATCTCTAGAGGCTGTTTTTACCGGATAAACAAGTATGTCTTGTACTTCCTGGCCTGGAAGACGGAAAGAGATGTTATCTATATTTTGCGTTTTGCCTGAAACCGAAACAGTAGTGAATTAACAAACGCCACCTCAACTTGGAAATAAATTAGAAGCAATTGTAGTAGAATCCACATGGGTAATTTCTATTTTACAAGTTCAGCTTTAATTAAGATTAATGCACATAAAACATTCAGGCAGCTTGATCCAGTTCCAGTAAGCAAAAGATGTCCATCATACTAATTTACCTCCAATGCACGTGACCGTTGGGAATGGTACGTTAAAGACTGAGATTGTAGGAATGTTCGGCAGGAAGTGAGAAACGGCGGTAGTTTATATTATAGGACCAGTAATTTCCGAGTTGGAATTTCTCAATAGACAATAGACAGTTACACAAAGCGAGCAGAGAGTGAAATTAGCGATAGCAACTAGAACAATGCGTAGTTCCAAATTCCAATGATATTTATCGGCATCTAATTTAGTCACCCGACAAGCGTTCCACTGGCCTATGGCATCTTCATCTGAAACTTGGAAATTAATTAGCCATGCCGAAAGTATAGCGACAGGTATCTGTTGCATATCGTTTTTCAGAAACTGTACAAGTTCAAAGACCAAATTGTTGTTGAACAATTATTTTGTTGATGTTACAGACGTAAACTTTCGCCCTAACTCATGGTGAAACTTTTTTCACGAGGTTTGTTTTTGCGGGTTACTCAACACTCAACATCATACCGTTCTAGTATGGGCTTGGAAAAAAGCTCAAGTTTACATGTCAATGTGGAGAGAACCATTTTTTTCTCCTGAGATACACTAGTTCGAGATTCATCGACGAGTTCATGAAATTTAATTCGAAGCCTCTGATCACCGCTGTAGAAAACTTAGGGGAGAAATAAGTTGGCAGCTCATTGCTTCGCTTGATTTATTGCGAAAGTCTCATGATAACATATATTTCGTAGCTTCTCTTGTTTCCATGTTTCCATGACCCCAAACATTGGTTAGGGGCAATTAAAAGCCCCTTGTGTTGCTAGTGGTTCAAAACAATTAGGATTCGCTCCAAAAATATTAATTTTCTCCACCCGATGGAATGGAAAATTCTTATGGACAAGTTTTGAACCGTCTGATATTTTGTGAATGGCATGTACGCTGTCTGTTGTACGTCGTTACAAAAATCAACGTGAAAACCGAGTTTAACAAGGCTTCCGCTTCTGAAGCATTCCACAGATGAAAGTATCTAGAATCTGCTTCAAACTTACAATTAGTTTGCACCGACTAGCAATACTAGCTGATGAAAGTTCTTCTGTTTGTAATATCCAACTCTGAACGTGTTAGCTCCAATACACAAGCCAACAAAGATAGGCCACGTCTACTGACGCAGAAAATCAGCCGCACGTGTGCTGACAGAGCTTCTGCAGTAATTGAATTTCTTGGACTTGATTAAATAAAACTTGGTCGATTAATCACCTCGTGGCGCTCATTAACATCCTATCAAAATGAAGTTCATTGCAGCGAATTTGAACTTTCTATTTAAAATCTCCATATTTTTGTGAGATCAGACTGTATATATAGCTGTGCTGTGTTAACACCCTGCTGATATTAAATTGTGAAATTTCCTCTGAATCTGTATTTCTATCCTTGAACGCTAAAAGTTTTATGGGTTTCCTGAACTTCCGAAAATTGTCATCGCTTAACGGTAAAATAGACTCGTTGGCAGTTACCGAGGATATCATTGGGCGATAGCGTACGTCTTTATCGAGATTTTGGCCCATGCTTAGAATCTCCCTACAGACTAATACAACAGTCAACGAGAATACAAGTCATAAACATGTCTTTATAATTTGCTCGATCTAAGCACAACAGCAATTCAGTCGTCGTTATAGCGTGTGTTTACACAATGACATAAGCTTAATTTAGTTGTTGTTGCTTTTCTAACACGGGATCTTGTTCCTAACGATAGAAGTAAAGTAAGAACCTATCAAATTCATATATTTATGGGATCGCTGATAGTTGTTTACTGCAGACTGACATCAGAATCGCCCAAAACCCTTTCACCTTGAAGCACTGAATGCAATTGAAGTTATCCGCCAATATGTTCTGGCTTTTGTGAAAACAACCACAAGCTGTCTAAATTGATGGAATTGGGGAAAATTTGGTATTTAGTGCCCCAGTAGGCCTGAACAGGTTTTTCTAAAATTATTTGCCTTGAGTATTGTACAAAAATCTTTCATCGTCCAAGCAATGATTATTTTGAGCGCCCTGAATTTTACCGACAGGGCCAATACGAGGATGATAAATCATCATAAAATGGACACTAACCACATGGCACAGGAAAAGAACAACAAGTCTGGCGTTTGCACTACTTTTGGCTTGAGTTGAACAGTTTGACGTCTACACAGACGAGTTTTGATACAACCGCCGACAAATACGACTTTTGTATTGCCGCGGATAGAAACACGGCGGAAGCTTTTCAAAAGTTTCACCGACCTGTTAATTAGAGTAGGTCAGAATGCCCGGGATGACTTTGACTTTCCAAGTTCATGATTGACAAGGAATGATGAATTTGACATGTTGAAGGTTGATAACAGCCATATTTGTCGGCCAAACAGACGAAAACAACGATACATTGCATAAGAGTAAAAACTGAAGCTGAACAAAAAACTTTCACCCTGAACTTAATAGCGTTTGTGTCGGGTCAAGGGGAGAGACGACGATATCCATAAGCTTTGATAAAGGATCGGAACTAGCAATTGTTATGAATTTTTTGGTAATCTCGTTTTCAACGGTCTGTGTAATCTACGTGATTACGGTTTTTTTTGTTTTAAAGTAAAAGTTCCTTCCTTACCCGTAAACCCGATATCTTACTTGCAGTTCCGTGAAAATAAAAAAGGATATAAATCAAATTCATTTCCTCATGCACTTTCAAACGTATTTTAATATTATGACCGCACTGTGTATGCGTGTGTGTAGGAAAAATCTTTCTTTGAAAAGCATCAAATTTGACCCACTAAAGTGAGTTTTGTTTGGCAACGCTTATGTAAACACGTTCATCAAACAGTTTTGATTGCTTATGTACTTTGCATTGATTAGAATACTCTTTCAGCATGTAACATTTTTCGCAGACTCGGAGGAATCAAAATAAAGATGTTTTTACGAAAAGAGCATTTTTAGAGAACCTTCAACTTTTTTGCCACAACGGTTTCGCTTGCAGCTCATGATCACATTGCAACTCAAACTTTAGCAACTCAGCAGTATCCTTCAGATATGATCGTTTTCTCGTTTCAGTTATCAGTAAAAGCATTGGCAGTAAGTGCGGTAACACATTTAGGCTTTTTGTAGCCACCGACACTGAAATTTAACAACTCTTGTCTAAATTCCGGCATACCGCTAATCGCAAGATTAAGTTTAGCTATTAGCGCCAGCTTAGGTTGGCATGTTCTGTTCAATGTCCATATGGCACTAATGTCCATTTAATTATGCAAATGTCAACAAAACGTGTAGCTTACAAGGGCAAGGACACTATTAGTAAAAAATATGTATTCCGCGTAAACGTAACTCGGAAAAGTATGATTACTTAATGTAAGCCACACGCGTAGAAGGATTGATGAGTATATACATGTACACACTGCCCATGGTAAAACATGATTTTCAGATTCTGTCAGCACTGAAGCAAAGGTTACTTCTAAACCTGAATGTTCAAGTGGCTAAAATTGATGCAAAATTTATTATTTCTCCCATAAACGTCATTTAAAAGGAAGCGACATCGGTTTTACATGTGGGCTCAGCCAAGGTTTCTGTGTATAAATTTTTCTGTTGCCAAAAACTGATGATTCTGTCACATCATTTAGGTAGTAAACAAGAGATCTTGTGTAAGTAATAGAGTGATACATAATAGCAGTCCCTCAAAGTCTGCAGATGCAGCCAGAATGTAGGAATTGAGATGCAATTGCATGAGTAGGCAAACTTGTACGGATTGTCTTTACTGCAGAAACCAGAATATTATTGCTCTGATTTCTAATTTCAAGAAAACTGTCAATGCTGCAAGGGCATGCAGACTTCAAGCGAAGTGCACTGAATTTCTACATTTTCGCAGTACGTGCCCATAACTTTTGCTTTCATATGTTGCTTGAAAAATAAAAAATTCTGTTCTGCACAGCAAAACTCTGAAAATGAAATGACCAACTGTCCTAATGAAACTTTGTAAACGCTCCAGACTCGATTGAGTCGTACGAATACGTAGTGTAAGATATGGTTTGACGTCATGGCGGAATCAGCCCATCCAACGACCGCTAATGACGGTGTAAAATACCCTCCGCTTTTAGCTTAACTTGAGCAATAAAGTATAAACAAGTCTGGGTCAGGCAGCAAAAGAAGAAGAATTTCTGACTACGTAGCCTTTGGGCGCTTTGTTTGTAATTATATGTTTAGGTGATGGTTTGGATGACTCACATACACACGACCATTGCGTGCGGGAATCGTATACACTCGTACGGTTTTTACTTGCAACGACGGCAGACGCATTTTTGTATGCACTTAAACAACATCGGATACTCCGACCTACTTCGAAGACATGATTAGTTGGTAGACTGACTTCCACGAATATTTGGAGATATTGCCCGTGCGTCACACAGTTTTGGCAAAGATACGGAGAAACTGCATTCATCTCATCCCGTATTTCATAACTTCGAGTGTTTTGGTCTGTTTTTACGTACGTTTTTACGCTTGAATCTTATGATTAATACGAAGATTTGATGTTTCTCAATAATAAGAAACAATAAACTTGTACAAAATACTAGAATTGAAACTCTTCTCAAGAAAAAATGACTCAAGAAATACCGTTTTCCTGGAAGTAAACTTACCTTACCTCCTTTGGGTTCCGGCACATTTAACGCATAAATTGGTTTATCGGATGCTTGTATACACCGACTTACAGTCTCGTATCAAGTGACGGCCGTGTCCTACTCATATATTCCTGTTATCGAAAAAAAATCGGAGTGCTTGTTGGAATTATTATTAATAATTTCACCGTTTAATTTGAAAACTCGCTTCTGGGTATCACGAATGACGTTCACAAACATGGCGATAGGTGAAGGTCCTTAATAATTCGTATTGTATTGTATAATACAGAAAAGCGAGACAAGCTAATTGCATGTACATGAATTGCATGAATTGTTGCGAATATTAACACGACAAATGTTATGATGCGATACAGGTCTTTCTCGGCCCAACAAGCGACAATTCAAGGCTAATTATTAATATTTCATCCCTCATTAAGGATTCTTACGCTCAGTGGCCAGGACATGATTTCGGTGGACGTTTAGTGTACGACAGTTGACATGGGTGTGCAAACAGTCCGAGCACTTTCTCTTCAAGCTGGGAGGTACACATGTATATTGTACAGGGGAAGTTATTTTCTTCGTACTTGTTCCTCGGCAAATAGACACAATTATGTTTTATTTGAAAGTGAAAAGAGTACATGAACGCTCAGCTACAATTAAATAACTTTGATTCAAGTAATTTTCGTCCAAAAAGAAAATACAACTCCGTCATTGTGGTACTAGTGCTGACTGTAATGTGCCAGCAACCGTTTCAGCCAAGCGACCTTTAAATCGCCATTCCACTATCCACTATGGTCGGAAGACCAAAACCTTTCGACGTTTCCAATTTTTTAAATTTCTCTAGAAGAAAGAAGCGGGGCGAATTGCAAAAACCCATAAAGTTTATGCCGTGGTTCAATTTTTTGTGTCGCTGTCTTTGTAAATTGAAATTATACCCTTACAAGTGGGACAGTGAAAACTTCTCCTTGACCTTTCAGTCCAGTGATCGTACAATGTGGTTCATCTGGTTAACAATGACTTTCACTTCTCAGTTATTAACAATGACGAGTGATATCACTGCATTAGTGGACACTGTCCATCAACTCTTGTCCACCAAGGAAGCTACTAAAGCGAAGCGCATGCTGCTCGGAAGGGTTTCCGGAATCATGTCACTCACAGGAATTCGGATGCTTGGGTTACTGTCCACTGTCGTAATTTCTGATAAGCCGGCCCAGCTTGCTAATTTAATGAATACTATCAACAAGTATCGTCGGAGCATTTGTAAGTAAAATCCCAGTCCTAAAATACGACACAATTGGGCTAACCAAAGTCAATCGTATTGTTTCAGGTACTTCCAATAAAGAAGGGAAGGATATTTTATACCTGCAACTTATAATGATAGTGTTTTTCTTCAGATGTTGGGTTCTGATTCCCGTCAGTCTTAAACATGTGAAAGCTCTGTTCTGCAAAGGACCAGAGGAACTCTGTTTGTTGGCAGACAATTCAGCAGTCAAAACTATTTTGACAGCACTAGTGGCTTATGGAAACTTTTCCTTGTATTTAATAGTGTTGTGCCTACCCGTTTTGCTCTTGTATGTGAGCACCACCGTGCGGATTCTCAAGCACAAGTAAGTGAAAGAAATTGCAGACTTGTGACACAAGATGTCATCTTGTCATCTTCTACTGCTATATTTCTGAATACATTACCTTTTTGCTTTTGCAGACTGCATAATTCGAAAACATTGGAAGAAGTGGTATTCAGCATAAAGGAGATGTGCATAGTGCGAGCAGAGTTTTTGAACGTTCTAGGTACCTACTACACGAAAGGACTTTTGATGTATGCTAGTGCAATAATGACCATTTACGTTTTTTCGGCGGTAAAGTTTTTGGGGAAAGTAGGGTTCGATACGTACATTAATGCCGTAGTGGGGGTTGTTAATTGTTGTGGGTATTTTCATTTCTTCATGACGCCAGCAGGGAAGTTTGATCTTATAAAACTGAAAGCTTTAAAGAACCAGCTGCGGCAGCAAGCTGCAACAGCAATGTCATCTGTTGAACGACACAACCTAATGCTAAATTACAGACTTGGGCAGAAATTGAGTTTGGAGATTGGGATTAAGAGAAACGATTATGTAAAAATTCAGTCTAGAGTTGGTAAGCAAACAGCTAGATTACTGATCTTTAATGAATGAAAATTCAGGAACACACAGTAAACAAGCATGATCGAATCAAAGTGTTGCCAACATGATCTAACTGTAAAATACTAAATGATACATAAGGGTTCCAAGAATTGTGGATATGGCTGAGATGTTGAGCGGAACAAACATGGATTGTGATTATAGTTCAATGTTCAAATTTAGGAAGCTGGATTCCATGCATCTTTGTATAGTTCTCATAAGCAGGAGCAGGGCTCTCCCAGCTGAAGTCTTGCAGGACTTGACATGGAACATCAAACACTTGGACTTCCAACGGTCTGCAAGTTGCGAGCAAATCTTCATCCCGTGCTTCTGGTCCCCAAAGCGGTTTGCTTTGATCTCCACTGGGGCATACGGAAAGGGCACAGAGTAGATCCACTTCGGCGAAAAATTCCCAGTAGTCACCCGGCTTGGCGGGACACGTTTTCATAAAATAGCGGTCATCCTCATTCAGCCCAGTGACTTGGAACACATTAAGAACGTCATGAACGTCCGATTCTTGAAGTCCGAAAGGCATGACAGCTCGGACAAGGTTAGAATGGCAGCAAAAGTCAAAATCTTGGCCAGTCAGAATCTTGTTGACATAGGGATCGCACCTAGTTCCCAGCAAGTCGTGGACGCGACCCCCTTCATTGTCTTGGCCGTAGGTCTGCAGGGAGTCTCCAGTGACGGTTAACAGCGGTCTTAGGAATGGTAAGTTCGACCAGAGCCTGTCATGGAGCTTAACATGTGCCGACTGAAGCTGACGTGTTCTTGCCGCCCACAAGCGTTCACGAGGATTGTTTAAATTCCATACGTTAAAGTCACCCACTTGTGGACCGTCTACGGCAACTATTCGGCATAGCTGTCCAGCTTTGACTTTCCAGGCTTGGCCAGATCGAATGGGAATGGTGATGGATTCCACCATTGTCTTTTTGTCCTTTAAAGAACCCAAGGCGTGATAAAAATCCTTGTTAAATGACACTGTGTCCCCGTTGGTAGTCGCGTACGTCCAGGCTTTTGACATGTTTACAGCCTATAACTTTAACGAAACTTCACAATGGGAGAAAATACTTTGCTTTCGATTAAAAATTGCTCTTCTTTTTCAACTAATTGTCAAATGGAGACCAATTGCTAGTCTCTTGTCGACTATCTCGCCATTACTGCTGCTCGAATAATCCAACTCTTAGTACAGACCTTCAACTGCTGACATGGTCATTATATATAATATATCTAGCTTAAGATGCCTTCAGCCGTTACACGACTATCTAAATTTGTACAGTGAATCATGGTCTTCATTCATTTGAGACAGGGAGATATTGCTTCACCTAAACCCATTTATGCGATCAAAAACTATTATCTTTCAGCGGTATAAATAGTGCTATAAATAGGCAGCAGATTTTAGTTTCAAACCGGTTGTTTTGTTTCTGAATCTATCAAAAGTACCTCAATTGCATGGATATGGCTGAACATCTGCCGCAGTCATTTCAGAAGTTTTGAGTTTCAGTAGAAGTCGCAGATTTCATGGAGAAATATGGTGTCATTTTCAAGTTCTCGGCATCTCAACGCTTCAAGAGGTTAAAGAAGATGGTCTGCACTTGATCATATATGACGAACTTGTAGGTTTTGTGCAAACACTTTGAGTCATGTGCTTGCCGTTTGACAGAGTTAACGATCATTATTGACAATTTACAAGAAACTCTTATCAGGCAGTCGCCTTCACATGTAGGTGAAAGTCAAACAGAATGTGTTAAACTTTGCAGTTTCATAACGTTTCAGTTTTACGACTCATGTGATTCTTTCTATATATATGGCAGTATCAGCATGTACACATAAGTTGCAAAACTATCGTTCCCCTCAATAACCTTACTGGCAAATTAGCGATGAGATTCGCAACATGGGCACCCATAAAGTCAGTAATAAGACGTAATTTCTTCCTTTGTTAAAACAACATGATTCGCCTTGCCAGTCCGCGTGAACCATGAAAACGATTGCAACAACCCACATATAAGAATAGTTCGTCTTTGAACCTCTTCCGATACAGCATGGCAGATTCAACGCAAAAGACGTTTTGGGTTCTAGTGCTGTTTTTTGCAGCGTACTTGTCGGCCAACGTCGACGGTAGGCTGTCCAGGAGTGCCGTTACAATCAGGTAACATTAGTCGATTTCAGTACTAAGGCATAACATTTTGTGAAAATTTCGTTGTGATCAGGTGTCCACCTTCAAAACTGCTCTATCAGCCTACAAGGCAATGCATCCAAAACAATACGCAGGGTCCTTGCGGGTCCGGAAGGACTCTCGTCGAAAAGTTGGTTGGCATTGGCCAGTGCATCTGCAACGAGATGCTCAGTGAGGGAAATGTGAAGCCGTATGTGTACAGCCAGAGACAGAGACGCTGCTACGGTGTTTATGAGCGAGTAAGCCCTAAATACCTAACAAACAGATGACATTGTCGTATAATTTGAAAGTATTTTGAAAGCTGTGTCTGTCAAGGGTCCCTGTAAGCGAAGCGAGTACATCAAGCTAGATGCCAGTAACGGCCCTTCGTGCTTCAGGAATCCTTGCACCTCTAACAAAATCTCCGTCAATGGCACATGTCTAGAGTTGGGCGGCAGTTGTGGAAATCGAGGCATAGTGAAATTCGAAAAAGGAGATTTGGAACCCAAGTGTGTTGCCACCCTGTTTACTACGAAAACGATTGGAGCTATTCCCTCATTGTGCCCTTCAGGACAACTGCGGACCCCAGATGGCAGAGGTTGCGCCGCTCCAATTTCTTGGGACTGGTAATTTTTTTCGCGCTAGTTTTATATCCACTGCAAGCCGGTGTGATCTATAGTAAACCTTAAAGGTGGAGGAAATATCAGTTCAACTAACTGTCAATATCGTCAACTCAAATAATTAAATAAAATTACAGCTATTCTGCAAAAAAATCTATTCGTCTACAGGACCGAAAAAATATTATGCATCCATTTGTTCACAAGTTCGTACAACAAAGTTGATAATTTTGTAAGGTGCAACTGTGATGAATGACAAAGGTTAAAACTGACCCTAAAATCGGATCACAATAGAGTCTGGACCAAAACAAAATGAGCATAAATTAACCATTCTTAGATGACATATATGGACAAGAAAACAACAAGGGCGTTTGGCGGTCGCGGACATGACAATTGGTAATTTTATTAATTTATCTTTCACATTGTTTCGTATTATCCATGACTAGGATGTTCGCCACACTGGCCACACAAACACTCTAAATGCAGAACAAATTTGAATTGTCTGAGTTCGTACGTATCAAGAAAGCTCAAACTAAAAAGCTGGAAAGTAAAATCCACAAGACAGATTGCAAGCTGCTCTATTCAGTGAAATACTGTTTCGTTACCAGCGCTTCTACATTTTGAGGTATTAATTGGACATTTTGTGTAAATACCTATCGTTTGCATATCAAAGACAACAAAAATATGATGTATACATTATAGCTGTTACTTGCACAATACAAAACGAAATCACACGGTGATTTTCGCCAGTCTTCCTAACGCTATCCCCGAGCAGCAATTTTTCGGTTGGCTACTACTGACGATTACGTATTAATTTTAACTCATTCAGTCTCGCTATAAGCACCTTTACACACTATGTAGAAATCTTTTATAGCGTACACATTAGACAGTACGATCGGAAACGTTATCGCACTAGAATTTTTCTATTCTGATATGATTAAATCGGACTATTCTTGGCTGTCAGTTAGCTGAACTGAAACCACACGGACTACCCTCTGCCTTGTTGTCTATTGTCTCAGGTAACTACTATCATGGTACAAATCTAACCAATACTTTTTTCCAAGCAATTGGAGCTTTTGTGGTCATGTTGGCACTCAATTTTTTCCATTGGTACAGTTGTGTAGCTTCTTCATTTTTTAAATTAAAAATCAGTGAAGAGTTCCAACTCTGCATCGGAAACTCGTTTATTTCTCCAAGATTCCAGCTCGGGATAATCGTCAAAATTGTGAGTGTCTCCATCTGACGATACTTTGGGTAAAATTGGAGGCTGTAAACATTAAATTGTAACGCATGAGTTAGGGTAGAGGCTTTAAACTCTTTCAGTCTTTCCAAAGGTACTCACCTGAAGTCTACGATGGTAAACTTCTTCCCAATCAAAGTCTTTGAACCAGCGGTGTCTTTTGACGTCTTCTGCTCCATTCTGTGTGTAAATTTAAAAGTTAATTGTCTCTGATATTGCGCTTGTTGAAAATATGAAAGCAAAAGTTGAATCTTTACCTTCATGTTTCCCAGCCGCTTGGTTCTGTCAACTGTCAAGAGCTTTTTGACAAGATCTTTAGCGACAGCGTCGATGTTTCTGGGCCATTCGATTTTGCCCGACAGGATCTTTTCGTAGGTACTGAAAGCATTGTCATCAAAGAAAGGTGGAAATCCGCAGTTCATTTCATAGATGAGTACACCTGCAAGGCAATTACATCATTACAGAATAACAGCTCCACGTAAAACCCGCATTCTATTCTGCTAGCTATTTCGTACCTAACGCCCACCAGTCAACAGCACGGTTGTGGCCTTTAGACTGGATGATTTCAGGCGCGAGGTACTCCGGAGTGCCACACAAGGTCCACGTTCTGTCTGTAAGTTTTTTGGCAAAGCCAAAATCTGTTATCTTCAAGTGGCCCTCACGGTCCAGCAGGAGGTTTTCTGGTTTCAGGTCACGATATACAATGTTCTTGGCATGCAGGTATTCCAGTGCGCAGACAATTTCTGCAGCGTAAAAAGCACCTGTAAACATACAAAAAATATACATTAGTTGTATACATGAAAAATGGAAGGCTTATTCCATTGTCGTCTCAATTGATTTCTCAGCCGACAACTTGACGAATTGTTTATTGCATGATATGTAACTGATTTAAGACCTTTGCCATCGGCTGTCACATGACGCTTAATTGCAGAACGCCTACTTGAAATTGTATATGTAATTGTTTTGTTTCGTAGTTCAGGAAGTTTTCTTTAAAATATGCTGTAGATAAATTTCACTGGCTGCTGTAAATTTTCAAGCAAAGTTGTACAGCATTCCACGACAAGCGTTGGAGCTCTGCAAGTGACATGATTCTTTGATGACCTGTCATAAATTCATTTCACCAAAAGTTGCTTGAGTGGGTGGCAGGGCAGGAGACGGCAGGTAGTTTTCCTTGAGAAAATTCCATGTTTACTCGAGAACTGAAACTTTCATCTTTTTCGAAAAGGTCCTATATCTAAAGTTTTTCACGTCTCGTTAGGGTCATTTTTACTGGGAACAGTGGCAGCTGATGGTGCTTGAACCTATCAAATAATAAAGAACTTACTAGTAGATGACGAAAAATGCCCCGCACTCCTCAGGTACGAAAAAAGTTCCCCTCCACAGACGTAGTCGAATAACATATAAATGTTGAACTCGTCCTTGTGGTTCCACTTCCTAGAGAAATAAAAACATGTCTTGATTGCAATTAACGACAGACGAAGAATGCGTAGGTCGAGGTTGCACTGACGTCTGCAGTTAGCGGCTTCTTTACCCAAAGAAACCAGCAATTATACCTCTGGGACTCTTGAAATGATAGTTTCGCAAATAAACAGAACGCTACTACCCACTAACCAATTAAGACGTTGTTGTATTGTTAGAACTTCGCCCCAGCATATATAAATTTCACGGATACGTGATATCAAAATAACACTCAAAAGAAAGAAGCGGCTTGCCGCAATGTTGATCTCTGAACGCTGAAGTCTTTGAGCTTTGTATACAACTTGACTACGAGAGTTCTACTTGAGCAGCAAGAACCTTGTTTGAGAAACGTGACGAAAATAGAAGTTTTGGCCAAATGCTGAATATGGGCATAATATGTCTTAATTTTAAACGGCTTTCAGCGTATTAGCATTGTGCATGATGCATAGTTGAAGGCTTTTATTAGGAACAAGTGGTTAAATAAAAAACTTACATGTTGACGATGAATGGATGTTTGACTTGCTGAAGAATAGACTTTTCGTTTTTGACATGGTCGACTTGCTTCAAGCGAATGACATCCGTTAAAGCCATGATCTTCAAAGCATTGTATTCTCCAGTTGCTTTCTCTTGGACCAGCGCTACCCGACCAAAGGTTCCGGTTCCTGTTCAACAAAAGGTTGTGTTTAAAAACCGTATGTTGTTGTAAACAAAACCTTCTACAGTTCGCGAAAAGCTTCCGCCGGTCTGTCAGAATTTTTAAATCTGTTGAGCGCTAGCTTATTTCTTTGTTCGAGACGATGAACTTGTTGGAAGCCGCGCGTCTTGGCCCGTTCAAAGAGGACCCATTAAATAAATTGTAAAGTTTGAAAAGTTGTACAATTTGATCAGATGGCTTGGATTTTCCACACTCTCAAGCTATGTGTTATTACAAGGCTATTTTTGTAAGTTGGCCCGATGTCAACATGTATATACTTGAAATTGGGATTGACGTCATTACTTTGGGTTTACCAAGTGTCGACTGCATGCAATATCTATGCGAACTCGAAGTTTGAAAAATCAAGGCTGATATGACATTATAGGTGGTGCAAGAAAAACGATGCCGGCGCTTGTCTTTTTGTAAGCAATTCATTTGTTGTTTATAGTAATAACAAGCGGCGGTAAATTATGAGCCGTCAGATGTGCAGCAGCTTGTGCTAATTTTTCTTCCAGACCGAGAAGAACTAATGGGTTTTCGAGAGGTACAAACATTAAATGATGTTCCCGATAGCGGGATGTCAACTAAAAATTGTCTAACGACATTTGTTCGGAGTTTTGTACGACGCTGTCAGAACATATACAAAAGTTCAAGAGCAAAACCGTCTGGAGTTCATCCCCTATCACACGATTCCCACTATGCTTGTCAAATGAACAAAATCAAATAGACCTGGGGGCGGAATCGGTGCAAAAATTCGTGAAGCGAATAATCCGGATGAATTGTGAATGACGGTGAATTACGTTCTACAATGAAAATACGTTGTCATTTATTTGACCTTCGTTAAAATTAGATGTTGGTTTACAAACAGTAAATTTATGACCAGTTTGAAAAACAACAAGGATCATTGAGCATGTTCGATTCTCCGTCTAGATTTTTCTTTGATGATTTGACAACAACTGCGGCCAGCTGTTAATTCTTTGGTTTTTACGGTTCATTTTTAACTTTAGTGGGACCGAAATAGATTTGGATTTGAGCAAAAGCCTTTCAAAGTAGTCGAACACGAACTTGAACCAATGCGCAATTAATTGCCGAACACTAAAGTTAGGTTGCGGGTAACCTGCAACACAAGGTATTTTTGTACTTTTAGAGTCTGACTATGAAGCCCTTGAAGCTTTGACGTCAGTCAGTGGTAATCAAATGGCCTATTCGCAACGTTTTTGGACTTTGATGTGGTGATGAGATGTCTGGTCAAATACATTGCACATGATCTGCAGCGCCTAGAATTAGGTGGTGAGTGTCAGTTTCAGACCGTGCGTCTGTTGTCCATCTTCAACTTTGATGTGCCGTCAACGGGAAGGCGCATACAAATTTAAATAAGGCAAACAATCAACACATTGTTGCCAACCACGATCAACGGGCGTATAATTGAATAAAAATGAGGCAGAAGTCAAACAAGGTCTTGTTAACAGAATTCACGGACTTCATGTCCGCTAAATCTCTGTCAGCTAAACTCAGCCGACAAAAATCAATGTTCGGCTTAATTACACGGTAGTATGACTATGACGCGATTCTTACTTCGGAATTGATGCCAAATGACTTTGAGTGTGGGTCTACAATTCGCGAATCATCATAATAAGAAGAGCAAATGTCTTCATGCTGAGTAATAATGTGCAGTTTTGATGGACACACAGCAGTTGATTTGGACAAATTCGTCTTGGTAGCCCAGGGGTGTTTTGGCCAGATATAGCAACGGTGGCAGTAACTGTAGTTAAGGGTGCATCAAGGTTAATGGGAGGACATGACGACAGTGACGAAGTGTTCTTTCTGTCTACCTTTGCCGAAATACGTATCACTGCTGTCACTTCATTCACACAAAGGGCGAGGCTCATGACTTTTTTTGTAATGGCGGTTAATAAAAGCATGTACAAATGTTTATGATGAATCCGCAGTCTTTACCCCTCAGTCCGGGGCTCTCACTCCGCCTTTTTGCATTTCAGAGCTGATGATGCTCCTTGATGATCAGCGAAGAATGATTGGCGATTTATGAGTACAGAAAATGAAGCCATAAATCAAGTTTGTGCCTATCCGTACGAGTGAATACTTCTCTTGTGCCTACCACAATAATGTCTTGGTGGATGATACAAAAGGTGAACTTTGAAATTCGATTAGAATCATCTTCCGCCCACGTCCATTATCCCACATCGTATTAGGGGAGCTTCATTGATTAGGAACAAAAGCTGATGGTCCTTCAAAAGATGACTTATAAATTTGTATGCTGTTCTCGATGCAAGTTGATTATGTCTCAAGTATCGAATGAATTAGTGTAATTACATTCATCTATTAGATTCATGATGGGATTTGTCCGAAATTCACGACCTAGTTAAACCCCACATCTGGACATGATTATTACAGTGTCTTCATGTTTTCGAGGTTGGCGTGACTTGATTATTGTTTATGACGGGGCGTCGGTTTGCGGGACAATATGCGAACCTGTTTATAGATACACACACCGAAATACAGTCGGCAAAGGAAATGAGGCTGGTGACACATTGAGAATTATTGAGTCCTTGGCTCCAATGCGTCTGCCGAAATAGATGAGAAGTTGCGGAATTCGCACGAACCACTTCCCACTAGCGTTAACGTTTTCGCCACAGCGACCAGCTTCCTTGAAATTCGTGCGTCTTTGCATATATTCGAGAAGTTGATGACAAGAAGTTGAATGAAAATAAACTTTTAGGGTGGAGCAAGAGAATACTGACTGAGAAATGCATTAACATTAACATCCCGTCGTAGCCAAATCTACACCCAGAAAAAACAATAACCATAAAAACGACAGCAATTCTATGCATATAGCAACGACTTGTGTACAGTTAAAACATGAAAAAGCTTTACAGCTTTCCAAAGAGGCCGATTTTGCCCATGAAAACTCTGCCGTGCAACTTTTTTGTGCATCAAACAGTTCTGAATTCCAATTTCAAGGCATGAGATTGAGGCTTCTAGTTTGTATCCCTTCAGTGTCTTTTTCTCAAGAGGTGGCCTTTGTTTTTTAATGATTAAGCTCCAGCTCGTACAGCTTACGAAAGTATTGTTAGATCGAGGAAGCTCCTTAGATCCGCGTAGGCGGAATGGATGAATTGCAAATGAAGCTCTATTTTGTATGCACTTTCTGTACAGGGGAAGCTAGGACTAACATGAGGCGTGTTGTTAAAACGGATACTAGCATTAGCCGGAACCAAACTTTGAGAATAAAAACTAGCAAACGGAGACGCACTAAATAAAAAGGGAAACTGCGGTCTTCTCTGTTTGTTTGTTCTTGAGAGGCAAGAAAAACACCTGGATGGAAATTAAGTGGCCTCGTTTCAATCTGCATGGTTCTAATGGGCTGAAAGATATTCAGCTTGCACTTGCATTGCTTCTCTACGGGTTTTCAGGCTGGTGATGGGATGCGTGTTGTCTATTGTCCCAGTTGCGAAGAGAAATATTACCATTACAAATTCTGACCATGTAGCGGATGGGCAACAATAAAATTCTTGTAAATTTGATTTTCGGCAAGAGTATCCCTCTCGTCTAAACAATTATCGATTTTGCCATCTGACTTGTAAGAGTAAAAGAAGGTAGTTCAACAACAACTTTAGAAAATCACCGAGCGGCACTTGCTTTTAAATTAAGCTCTAGAAGTTGAATCTGATGCGTCGGCGGCAATTCATTATTCTCAAGTTTGCTTACGTCAGCAAGAGCAGGCAATCGAAACACACTCAAGCCCCTTCAAGGTACAAATTTTTACGGGAGTTGTTTTCTAATTCTGTACTCTGATAGTTCGGTCAAGGTTATTGATGTTTACTCAGATTGCATGGAGGAAAGTATAGTGCTTTGCGATTTAGCTTTGACGATGTTTTTAGTAGAACATATAGCCCGTTTTACAACAGAATGTTGCCAGAAAGTAAATAAATACGATGTCAAATGAGAACTAGTGTGTGGAGAACAGGACGAGTATTGTAATGCATGGGAAATTAATGACTGAGAATGATTCAAAGACGAAGAGAGAGACATGAGCCAGAACCGGAACGAAACAATCTAGCGTATATTTTGACATGTGTTTGCCATTTGTAAAAAGCAAAGTGCATTCGGAATGATGTGAGCGTCGTCGCACCCACGCGAACCTTTGCCGGGTTGCGAAACTGCTAACGTCATATTTTTAAGCAATGCAGTTAAAACGGGTACACAGGCGGAAGACAGGGGTCATACGATACTTTTCACAGACGGATTTTTCGTTAACAGGAAGGAAATCGGATTGCGACAACACACGTTTCAGCTGTGTTCATGAAACCGTACAGCGATTCTATATTGCCGCCAAGAGTAGCACAAGGTTATAAGAGAAAAGTTTGGCATACATCCTCACATTGTTTGCAACTTATGAAACTTGTTTCGAGGGTGTAGACATTCGCAAAAAAGCTTTATTCACTCGTCTGGTGGTGCTTTCTTTTGGTGCTGACCATCTCAATAGGTTTTTGCTTGTGATGTAAAAGTCTAAAGGCAATTCTTTCTGCTTGTCAAGTGATTTACGACTTTTACTACACTAAAACATTAACCAGGTTGCAAACCCTTTGGGTGGTTGTAAAATTGAGCGTGATTCACAGATAAATTCACTTGATAAGGTTTGACATGCCTTGAAACGGCAGTGCAGGAAAGTTGATGGGTTATCAATGGTCAATGTCTTAATGTACAGAACGGTTCATAAACCAGTTTGTATGGGCTCAATAAACCACAATTGTTGACGGCAGAATTAATTATTGGGCTCAAGTCAGCGATTTAATTCTGACAAAAGTGATAAATGTAATGCCTACAGTTCAACGTTTTTACAGTTAATGACTTGTGTGAACTGGATCAAAAATTGACAAATCGGTACGAGTTTGACGGATATGGAGTTAACACGAGCTTTGCACTCAAGACTTATTGAGGTTGATTGTCTCTAGAGGCAAAACACCAACCGCCCGCATGCCATAAATGCAAACTGGCTAATTGCCGATACAGAAAAATTATGTCCATTAAAACAGGATCTTTCCATTCAATCACGACCTGCGGTAATATGATGCGTCGAACGAAGGTCAATACAATTTAAACACCTTCTGGTGTCCAGTTTTAGGGCAGATTAATAAGGGAGTGTCTCAATCTACAAAATGGCAAATCTTAATTGGACCTGCTTTAGATGGAACGCAAGTTTTTAGCTGGGAACATAAGAAGGGAATAATGGACCCATAGTATCAGCGAGAGTGTTTCTGAGTTTTTCATGATGATTATCCCGAAAATGTTGTGGGCTATGAAAACTGCGAGGGTGTAAAGTAAGGTAGGACGGAAGATTTACATTAATGAAATTCATACACTGGATGTCTGGGAGAGCTATCGAGTTTATGAATGAGCCGAGCCTGAACTCGAATAGTGCACACCTGCTTCACAATTTTGAGTCAAGCCTTTTGTTTGTTCAGTCAACTCTTAATTGATTCTGACCTGTTCACATATTAATGAACGACTACAATAGAAAAACTCACTCAAACTTGTCTCAAGTGATGAAACTGTGGACGCAAGTGTTCATTCCAAGAAATCCTCAGCTTCAGGTAACCAGCACTTTATATAACGCTCAGGACACAGTTCCACTAACTTTTCGTTTCAGTCAATATGTGTGGGTTTTATTCCCAGATGATTGCGTTCATAATTCACGGATTTTTGCCTCATGTCAACTTGAATGCGCTTGTATAATGATCTATGTTCCTTGACTTTCTGAGAAATGAGTCTGCACGTGTCCGTCCTTTTTTGTTCGACTTTATTAGTACTGACCCACGACTACGATCCTGAAGGGCAAATTAAATATGAGCAAGTTATTGCTGTTTGTTTGATGGAGTTTATGCAACACCACGGTAGGTCCCGCTAATTACATTCTATAAATGACTAATTTTTCGGTTTTCAGGTTCAGGATTCGCGAATTTGATCCATTATGAAGCAAGTTATGAATTGCAATCATGGGTTTCACAAATAAACTAATGTGATGGTTTTATAAGTTTTTCGATTGTTTGTGGATGCTTGTTTTCCGAAACATCATTCTTTTAAACCCAACCAGCCAATGTATTTTCATACTGAAGCTGACACCTGCGAGTTTTTCTGTAAAGATACATAATATGCTTGATTGACCTTTTTTGTTTCACACATGTGGGCAAATTGTGAATTACACGTGCGGAACACGATGATGTAATAGTCTTCGTTTTAGACAGTTTTCCCGCTTCTAAACTTGCCCGATGACAATTGTTTATTTCTTTTTGCGTTTTACCGTAGCAATGTCAAAACGTTTCGGAATTGCCAACAGCTAAACTTAGTATCTGGTCTCAGCCAGCTGTAAGCCTGCGTTAATGCTGGTACCAAAGGAACAAATGCATTCTAGATTTAACCGATGCTTAAGTTTGAGTTAAATTTTTAGACATTATTCCGTTAAACGAAGATGTTTCCTAGAAATCAATTTCCTGTATGATTCAAAGTGTCATCCACATGAGTAAGTTGGTAAAGGCCAGTCAAAAACATGTGGGCGGACTGGATCGAAATAGACTGCACGGATATGACAGGTTACAAATCCTGATGTTGTATTATACGTTTAGTTATTGCCTGCGGTTTATTGGAATTGTCAGACTATCATGATCAATATGGGAATTCGGCGCTGTGATGGAAGCTTGCCTTGGATGAGACACTGAGGGACACCAGGTACTACAGGCGTGAGCCCGTTTGGTAGGAAAAAAATGGCAAACTTGTAATGACTTAGGACAGGAACGCAAACAAAAAAGGAATGAGAACAATTAAAATTCTCTTGTAGTCAGTCGCAGTGAGACAAAAACGAAACACAACAGATTTACAGCTGCAGAAACCGCTAGATTGGTTATTGTGTCGGTGAACTGTTTGTTTGTGAAGCTATTTGTCGGAATTTTGCTAATGGTTGCAATAAGGTGTTGATAAGATATTTTTAGATAAACGAGGCAATGAGTGAGGCATGTATTGTCATTTGACATTAGTTTAAACGGCAGTGAGGCGAAGGGAATTCGCGGAAGATGGAATGGAAGATAACACAATAGAAATTAAGCAAGAGATTCATTAAGGAAACGAAATTACGTAACCGACTGACAGAATAAACTTTTGGCAGCCCAGTGAAGCATGGTTTGCTTGGAAAGACTTTAGCGAAATTTGCAGCAGAATTGCTTTATAATTGACACGATTCTCAGAGCTTCACAAAATACTTCCTACTCACAAAAGAATGATCCGGAAATGTATTGGCAGAATGAAAAGGAAAGATTTTTAATTGCGAGCGCACTATCAAACCATTGAACTAGGCAGGCATTATGTGAGAAATGTTTGTAAGCTATAGCAGTCAGTCAGCAAAGCGGAAACTATAGTTGTGAAACGAATGAACGTGGTAAAGGGTTGACAAAGTTGTAGAAGAAGTTCGTTAAAAGTTTGTACGTTTCCGGGAGAGAAATGTTCGCTGGAGCCGAATACCCTCCTCCCGTATATACTTTTGATGTGCTCGAAAGGTCTGTGAAAGTAATTGATTCTGGAACGAATGGAATGATGAATGCGAATTGAAATTGAAGGACCGAAAAGGTGGAGAAGATGCACTGGAATGAGTTATTTTTTGGTGGCAATTTGAATGCCTTGGATGGAGAGAATTGTTATTGGCCTGCTGATGACAAGGTGGTTTCCTTTGAAGTTGAAATAGGTGCGACCCAAATGATGAGCGATGAAATCGGACGGCAAAACTCACTCGGGACAGCAGGTGGCTGTGGCTGAGAGCTATTGTCTTGTTCGTTCTTCAGTTATATCATCCCGCTTGCGAAAAATGCAATCCTTTTCAACTCCTTCCAACAAAGCACTTTTTGAACCTAAATTGGTCTTTCACCAGCCAATTCTTGCCTTGATCCTCGTACCGCAACTATTCAATATTATTATTACCTCAAAGCGAGAAAACCCAGATTTCAATTTCCGGCAACCGAGGCAAAGAAAACACACATGCTCAAAGTCAGCGGAATGTGTCACGTATATGTAGGTTGTGGGTTCCCACATTGGCAACAAACCTCCGCCAAAACTCACAAGTATACAATATACTTGTATGCAGGTTTTCTTGCATGAGGTGATAATAAAATAGAAATTTGCTTAATATTCTGGCTATAATGTTGTGGCTGCTTGTGAATTATGCTGCAATAGCAATATCGTGTAAGACAATAAAGGATATAGGAGGAGAAGCTATATCGTTTATGTAATAAATTTTATATTTTGAGTAGCAGGTAACTTTCCCACATTCGTACCACGTCCTGTTAGTTGCTTCTCATAATTTATTTGCTCCTTCTGAATACATATTTAAGTCGAATGCACACCGAACCATACAATGTGAGCACTTGTAGTGAAGTAGAAAAGCTGGCGTGGTTTTCCCCAACTGACTTCACCTAATGTGCCTATCCTACGATTCTGTTACTGATTAACTGAAAGTCATGTTGTTTCAGCAAGACCCGGCTGCACTTACATTGTGGCTTGTTGAACACCAGTTATGATAATCGTGAACCTAATTGCAAATAATCACCTTGTTTGGTTCCCATCAAAACCTCAAACCTGGATTTTAAATTGTAAAAAATCAAACAAAAATCAACTCGCCGATTTTAAATCTCATAGTCATTAATAAGAAACCTGCCTTCCGAGCATAATGATGTTCATGTTTCAATTATATTCTATTTGGTTCACATGAACTGAACAAGTCTCCTGATTCATGATAACTTTTACTGCAATATAGTCATCAGCTAGCAGTATGAGCAAGGAATACATATTTTCAGATTATATGCAAAATTATATTCCACCCCATACTGCTAAAAAAGTTGGATATTTTATGACACTGCTATTTTGAAAAGCAGCCAAAAGAAATTTCAGACGCGAGTTTCATGCAACTTGTTGTCTAAACGATTGATGATGGACAGAGGGTTACGTCCCGTTTACCAGCAAAGAAATGACAGGAGCAGCTCGAACACACAATTTATACACTGCTCGAATTCGGGCGTTTTTGCCACCGTTTTTGTGTATGGCAGTCTGCACTGGTATCGGATGTAACACCACGTAAAATGATGAGTAGTTGCAAAAATTTTCCTAGGCGATGAAAAAATCGAACGTTTCAGCGGTTCTTGAACCTATGGATGGATAATTCATAAAGGTTTACCGCCGAAATCAAGGAACTGCGATAATTTTGGCGCATATATTAGCTACTCCTTTGTACGACAAGTGCTGCAATTTTGCCATTGTGATTACTACAAGGTGGCACAAGTGCATCAAGAATGCACTTCATTGATGAAATTCAACTCAGGTTCTTATCGCAAGCGATTTATGATATGCTTTATTGTCCTCAAACAACAAAGAATCGCCAAGTTTTGAGCCTTTTGTCATTGATGTGCAAAGTTGACGGCTATGCCCAATGAGCCAGTTCAAATCTTCTTTTCAAGCGCACTTGCTTTTGAGACATTCATTGAACTGGACGTCAAAGGCTACTGGGAGAAGTTGTTTTACTACCGCAGTGATAACTTGATGGGATGGGCAAAAAGATACAAGTTTTGGGATTCACTCCAAGTTTAATCAGTCGGCACACCTACGTTGAAAAGCTGTTGGGGCAGAACAGGAACTCCCCGATAGTGTCATCAACACAAACGGATGGAAGGTGTACAGTCTGTAGCCCTCCACGGTTCAAACGAAGATAATTGCAAAATGTGATGGCATTCGCGTCTCGATTAATTCGCAGATTGAAAGCTCGTAAAGATAACAAAAAAGCCACACTCACCTATGGTTTTGATCATCTCCAGGTCGTCCAATGTCAACGATTTGTATCTGTTATTGCCATTGTCGGCAGCTTCAAGGCCCTTGAGGACTGCGGGAACTTGGACTTGAGCGCAGGGCATTTCTCTGACTTCAGGAAAGCTCTGTCTCATTCTGTAATAAAGCACCTTTAATTAAAAGTCAAGTCTTTCAAACATTCCAAGTCTCATATTTCAACCTGCCTCCAGATATTCATTCCGTTTGAAACTAAAGAATCCTAAACTGTACTCGGTATATTTTTGCAAGCTGAGGAAACGCTATTTGGGTTATGTCAAGATAAAGCTGAAGCTGACAAGAGGCATTTCTCAACGTTTACTGTCACTTGAAGCTTTACTGCGTACTTAAAACATTACGAAAATAGCCAACATAGTAGTTGCTAAAATTTTGAGAAGCACCTAAACCACCTGAACCCTTTGGTTCTTTGAAGCTACAATGTAACTTATTCTCGAAAGAACAAGTATCTCTTGACCTAATCCCACCTGCCCGAGAGACAACACAACGATATGTGTTTATACACAAACTTGTGAAATATGACCAAGCCTTAGGGCAACAAGTACAACGGCAAGTCGTTGTCGCTGTCAAGATTAACGCTTTATGAATTTGCAAACAGACAAACACTAATGGACTAACTGCAAGGTGGGACGGGAATCCTGCAATACAATCCGTTCTCATATCTCCAGGCATTCTATATACTGGTTGCCGCGTGATAATATAAGGTGAGAGAGAGAAGATGTGCATTTGACTATAATTTTTATTATGCCGCCGACAAAACATTAGCTTTACCGGTCTCTCATATACAGCTGTTCAGTTTGGGCAGCGTGATCCCACGTAGCTTACAGCAATTAGTTGGGTTTATGCAAGTGACTATGGAATGACACCTTTAAGCCTGCCTGAATTGTCGGAATGCGTGAAGCATTCAAGATCTCGGAGATCAAGGGTTGAACATTAGGCTCGCAGTATCACCGATCGACGTGCGGTATAACAAGGTAATAAAAATGAAAAATTAACCGCAAATGTTGGGAGAAGAAGGACACGAACAAGTAGGAAGAATACAGTATAATAA
Source organism: Sphaeridia pumilis (assembly GCA_034698345.1). Classification (NCBI taxonomy): domain Eukaryota; kingdom Metazoa; phylum Arthropoda; class Collembola; order Symphypleona; family Sminthurididae; genus Sphaeridia; species Sphaeridia pumilis. Next base: position 73,541 of record JAQGBJ010000026.1, read on the forward strand.
TGGTTATTGCAGTTGCATCCTGATGAATGTCACTTATGAATTTTTTAATCGATTATCGTTCGCCTGTTGGCAGCCTCGAAACTACGGAATGTCGCCCTCCATCTCCGACTTACTTCCTGTGAACTCAACCCTTTTTGTGTACTTCAAGATTGAGAGAGGAAAACTCATACCTTTGATAACGGATACTGTTCAACAGCAATACTGTTTGCCGATGCCCGCAGCTCCAGGCAAAGCTTCAGACTTATCTCCGGATGCTGATGACAATAGATAATCCGCCAGGTAATAATCGAATTCCAAAATTGGTTCGAACCAAGGCTCGTTGTATTCCAGTAAGGCTGATCCGCCACTTCACAATCACGAAGTCACGTTTAATTTCCTCCCAGCCAGGTAAGAATGCAATACCGTGGCGTCTGAGAAACGATCGAAAAGAGCCTTGTGGGTGCAATATTCCTGCTTCACTGTCAGAAGGAAACTGTCGACGTTCTCGTTGCGTCGTGTCGATGAATATGGTGGCAAGGTGTACACGGCCGCTCTTGGTGATCTTCTCAAGTGCAGAGAGGGTTGCAGTCAGGAGCGAAACATATGAGAAATTCGCAACGATTCCCAACGACGGGATCGAGTCCAAGCGGCGGCACATGAGGAACTCGAACACACGATTCAAGTCGCTCAGATGAGCGGAAGATATGAGGACGATATGTGTCTTGTTGTTGCGACTCCTTCGCACTTTCAATCGCAAGATGCAAGTTTTGTTGACTTGGGAACCAAGAAACCTTTGAGCTCTCACGGATGTGTATACATTTTATTTTTGCTGCTTCTAGTTTGCCTCTTCTCTCGTCGACACCCACGCATCGAAATGGAGTCAAGCGTGCTTCGTGTAGGCAAACTACATGTACCTGTGGCCGTGCATGTCCCATCTCGATCAACCGCTTAACTTTCTCCATGGGAAAAACTGTTTCAATTTGATATTTATCTTTCCGTCCCTACAGCAGCCTCCGTAGGACCACGTAGACCGACAACGACTTAAATAACACTAGCGTCAAAATTTGTCCAGCCACCATCAACATAGTATTGTAGAAAAGAAAGCGCCGCTTTGCCTTCATGGCGAGTGGGCGAAATTGCTGAAATTCCATCGATATTGACAAAAATGTAAGGACATTGTTTGCTGGAGAAATACTTGAAATTGTTTTTCTTCAGCCTGCAAGGAAGACATTTGTTCTCCTACAATATCTTCTCTTCGCGATGTTTACGATGATATGTTTCTTTGGAATTGAAAAGAAATGCCAGGAAAATCGAAGATTAGCTACATGTGATGATGAGCCCGTATAAGAAATTATTAAGACGGGATGGGTGTATATAGAGCGGTTTATTTCGTATTTTTGAAGACAGTACTTGAATTTATTCGCACAATACAACTTCGCAAGTCCTTCTTGAACAGTACCAGGAAACAACTTGACCGCTTGTCTACAGGAATAGGGTTTTAACACCAAGCGTTATGTTTCTAACGTTTCTAACAGGATGAGAGGAGAGGGTTTTTACGAAAAGATCAGGTAACGTTGGTCTAGACAAAATCGTAGTACTTTTAGGTGGAAAGTACTCCTACTGCTAAGGGCTATACAATGACTATTTTGCAAATTAACTGCTTGTTACACAGGCAAAAGCGGCAAACGTTGCACGATTGCTAATTATAACCAACAATTTGTTCTTTTGTATGTAGTTGAAGATTGATATAGTAGTTAAGTCCTGCGAAAAGTTCGCAAAGCAAGTAAGGTTTGAATGATACTTGGGTAGCATACCACAGCAAATGTAGCGACATAACATGGTGGAACCAATACAACGTAGCAAAATATTTTGCAAGGGTCTTCTTAGTTGCGTGTGTATTAGAGATTATCAATACTTATTGTACATACTGCAATTCTTACTCTCTAATGCTTCTTTTCTTCGTTCTTTAAGCTTCTTTTCGGAGGAAAATGTTTAAACAATATCTTTTTACAATACAATATCTGTATCACGTACGATTTCCAGGTTCATCGTAATAGCGACAAATACAGCGACTTGAGAAGAAACCTTACGAAAGAACGACCGACTCTCAGGAATGGCCCGTTGAACGATTCAGTTAGTTGAACCTATGCTGATAGCTTGCTTTGTCGTGATTGTATTGCAATGTGTTGAGTTTGTGAAAGAAAAAGTAGTAGCTTACAGCAATGGCAATGGCCTGAAACACATGTGTAAACTAAAATATGTAGAAGATTATCTTTAGTACATGTATATGAGAAGATACATTCAAAATCAAAACGTTAAAAACTTTAACTGCGGAGATCAGAGAAGCAAACGGCTCTATAACTTCACATCATGCTTGAAATATTGACACAGACATTCTGGCTTGATTCTGTTTTGGTTGACATCACACTCACAGTCATCCGTTACAAGTGTATAAATGCCCTTTTAGACATGCTGATCCCGCATCTGAATCAAACTCCGATCTGCTGAAGCTTTCCCATTCCAGAACATATATTTTAAGATTGAAACTTTGTGACTCGAACGACTTAAGTTAACTGCACCGTTTTAACTAACATTAGCGTGCATTTACTGTTTATTCTAAGGAGATACGCTATACGCGAAAGAGATTTCAATTAAAGATTCATGTCAACAAACTTGAGGGTTAAGCTACGAGATTTCAAATATCGATATCCATAATATCTTTGTGTTAACCTACCGCTACAATCTAGTCATACTGTAGACATATACTGTCACTTCTAAATTCCTCAGGGTTAGGTGTTACTTATGTCCCAAGAGACTTCGGCCAGAAGCTATTAATGGCAACGAGTGATGAGGCGAATTATCTTTGGCAGCTCTGCGAAGGAAATTTAAATTACGCACTGATTAATTGGAATCCACCATTTTAAGAACTACTGCCAAATATTAACTCAAAAGAATACGCCACTTACAAGTATCTGGTCAAGTCTTCAATATCTACAAGCATAGAATCTTGTTCCATATGCAAATCATCACGTTCAAGAAGCATGGATACCAACGTTTCATTCAGTACTGCAAGTAATCAAACAATGGTTGTTGAAACATTTTGTACCATTATGTAGGCATATGATCATGAAAACGAAAATACCTTCGATATGTGTGTGCAGGTCATTAACAATTACTTGAAGCTGCGCAACATTCATTTCGGTTAATAGCTGACGACTGACCCTTCGTCTCTCTGGTGGAAGAGTAACTCCAACTTTAAGCAACGAATTCTTAACCATGTCTGTTATTGGTGAGGTCAAACGCTTCTCCTTTTCCTGCAATTACAATCAAGTGAAGATAAAGCGTGAACAACATTTTTAATGCATAAACTGAATTCCGTGGATGTTCGAACCTGAGACATCTGTAAGCGTGCTTTGTCCTTAGCTTGCGACAACGCGTGTCTCGCTTCTGCCTGAAGTCTTGCTTGTTTTGCGTAAAAGTCTTCCGACGGAACCGCTGATGATGAGCTTCCGCTACTTTCGTTATTAGAACCTCCATGATTCTGTAAATAATGAAATGCAATATTAGTTTATAATGTTCCATCGACTAATCAATTGCAGACAAAAACTCAACCTTACCTTGACATGTGGCAGACTAGACGGTTGTTGGTTCTTAGATTCGTTATCCGAATTGGGAGATTCGCTATCTGAAGCTGTTTCGTTCATGAAACATATTTGCAGATTCATACCTATAAAGTTCGAAAAAATTGTTTGTAGTATCTCAGGTTCTTATATTCATGGAAAATCAAGAGTGAAAATAAACGCCCACTTACTCGACTGAAGCCGTGTGTGCAAGCTAGGCTTACGCCCAGGTTTGTCGCCGAGCTCATCTGACTCAAGGGCCAAACGCCTTCGAATTTCTTCTCTGTCGGATCGGCGCTGAAAACATAGTTAGTTAAAAAATAACAATTAGCAAACTTTATTTTCACCAATGGCTTCCGTATCCACTTTTAACATCTATCGTTTTTAGCAAAAACTCATTTACGCTAGATGAAAGGGCGACAATTTGGTCGAACCGATCCATGACATCAATCTCCTCTTCGGAGGTATCGTCAGATTCCGCTTCATCTTTCCCAAATGGTGTATTATGTGAGGCCAACCCTTTCAAGCTCCCTAATTTCCGCTCAAATCGGTTTCGATTCGCAAGCTCGTTACGATTACGGCTAATCAGGTACCGTCGCTGCCGATAATCACTTAAGCCACCTCTGTCCCCCCAACTGTTTTTGTCTTTATACACGTAATTTCGTTTAGATCCACCGCTACTACCATAATCAGCGTCCTCATCGTCACTATCACCATCCGCAACGTCCCTTGTAGTCGATCGATACACTTTTGTACTTGGAATGTGACGCTGCTTTACACGAGATCCCTTTTTGCTTCCAAACTCGGAACTGAACACATTGTTATTATGTCTTGACGATGGCACTTGCAAAGCTCCCAAATTGTTCAAATATGGCTGAATAGTGCTAGTCAGGCTATCTTTCAGAAACGAAGACGTTTCTCCTACATTAGATTTCAGTCTTGCAGACAAGTCTTGTAATTGCTCCGATGGAATTTTCTCCTTAATCTTATCTGCTCCAGTCTTGAGCGACGATAATACTGAGTTGAACATTTTGTTTCAAAGAACTCTATCAGCCTTGATGAGAAATCTAAATAGCTGTCGCTGTCATTTCGCGAAGGCTAAACAGTACTTCAGCGACGGTGTCCGCTTTCGCACATACTTCAAAGTTCTTTTATCCTACAACTACTAATTACATGAATTTCTTCTGAACAGTTATCCGAATCATGTTTATCAAGTTCTATAACTACGTCGTAGAAAAATTCTACAGCTACAAACTACATTTTTTCGTGCATTCTTTTGATACTGACAATGATGATGTTTATATACACAAACTCCAACGTAAACAAAAATTCCAAATATATCAGGAAATTTAAATGCATCAATCTCGCGCGTGTCGCAAGCTAACTCTATGGCATTGTGAAGATGAACTCGATGGTTTTTGACTTGCTTTGACTCTAGGACTTCAAATATTTCTCACTTTCTTCCACAGTTTATGACTATAATTTTAATGAACCACCGTCCATAACGAACTGATATTCTCACCTCCGAATTGTTGTTATCAAGATAATCGCCCGTGTCATCGTAGGTTATTGTATACAAGTCAGATATGAACCTTGAATCCTTCTTGTAATGCCGATACTTTGGGTCTAAACTGTATCTCATGAACATTTTGACACTTTCAAGCTTGACTAGATTTCAAAAGCACTGCACTAGAAATCTGACAGAATTCAGTTGCTGTGAGGATGTGCCACATACTTCGAAACCAAGTTCACAGCACTAGAACACATTTTAGAGTTATTGACTGCGCCCAGGCTGGTTCTAGAATTCTAAAAGTATAGTCTTAATATTCAACAGAAGCACTGTTACATCTGCTTGCTTATATACTTTGAAAATCCACAATATGATGTACACATTATAATCTTGCAGAACTCTCACAAAACGACAGCTTGACGCAATTTGTGCAGCGAGACTCTCAGATACAAAGCGTTCTTTCAGCAAGATTTCACCTGCCATCGCTCAAAGAGCACCACAGTTAACATGAAACATTTAGAGCAAAACTACTGTACACTGCTACTGTATGTACCACTCAAGTGTGGTGATTCTCGATAAGATTTGATCATGTTTGCGGATGAAATAGAAAGTACAAAGAGGAATTTTAATACGAATTTAAACCCTTCACTCTTTGCTCGCAAAAGTGAGGTTTCGCCGGCCAAAAAGACACATTTCTTTCGCTGGCAGCGTTTTATAGTTACCGCAAACCTTCTGAATGAAGTACAAACAAAAAAAGAGTGATGCAGCAGGTATTTTTGATGAATCTTGATGAAATGCATTTATACAGTGAGCTCAACGTTGATGGCAGGTAGCCATCGCGAAGCGTTGCGATATCATCTTTTGAACAAGACAAAATAAGAAACGGAGCGTTGCTGACAGACTTTGAAGTGTTGGAAGCGGCAACTTCCTGTTTCGTCATACTAAGCGACATGGATGAGTTCCGTTGATGGATTCCAACTTAAAGAGACTTTTGATTGCCATCTTGTTTCCCTAGAATGTAGTAGCTTCTACATACGGCCTAGAAGCAACTGCTCTTCGGATTCAAAGGTTAGGCTTGAACTCGACTCAAGGCTGTTGAAACTAGGAAACGGCTCGTGTGCGATACAAAATCTCGTGTAATGTGACATTCTGAGCATCAAAGTAACGTCGCAACCGCGACCAAGGGGAAACTATACAGCCGCCACGAGACTAATTTGTCTTACAAATGACCAATTAAGAAGAACATTAAAGGTGCTTGGCAAGATTGCCGACAGCCGAGCACATATGTGTACTGCGGAAGTATTTTTGGGAACCTAATAGAAATTGTGGCTCTCTGGATAACGATTTCAGGATGCTTGAGGGTTTCAGTGGCTGTTAATGTGAAAGAATACCTCCCCCGCAATTTCGAAACTGGTATCAAGAGAATATAATTTATGTGGACATGACAGCAGTCTGCTTTTGCTTTCGTCAACTTTGGGCGAAACATGGCCACCACGAGGTGTTTTTCCATTGTTTTGAACAATATCATGGATAGCTTAATGACATTTAAAGTGCGTGAAGAAGCTTGTATGTTAAAGGAGGACAGCGAAGGATCGATGCACTAAAACTCATACGGCTATATATATGAACGGGGTTATAATTTTCGGGTTGTCGACAAAGCATAATCAACGGTCGGGTAACAGACCGGAACGGGAAAGGCTTTTTGTTCTTGTCATAAAGAAACGTGGCGGGGCAGGGCCAAAGTTATGTTACATGTGTCTTGTTGGAACCTTGCAAAGGCCGTAGCTTGAAATCATTGGTAACAACAACATATTTCATGCACGTGTAACAAAACAGCAAGAGAAAAATGTTAACATGAGGAACACGGTGGATGGTGAAACAAAATTTAAAAACTTTTCCGAGTTTTGTGATGTTACTACTGGGATTTAAATGTTGGATAAAGTGTACAAGTTGTGCAAATGTTCCAGACTTTGCGTGAGTCCGAGACGTGTAGGGCAGACAATTTGAAAAATGAGCTCCACTACCAGGAGAAGATATAATGAAGTTGGCAAAAGCGTTGTTAAAAGGAGTTATTTTGCTAAGGTAGACGGCGGGCTCTGCAAGACGCCATGTAATAAGTCTTGGATGTTTCTTTGGCTGGAAGAGCAATAATTATAAGGAGGCATTAGAAAGAGTAATTTAGAAAGTTTGTTTTCAACAGCTCTTCCGGGTGATTTAAGAAAATGCTGCAAGTTTGAGGAGCATATGGGTTTATGCTTCCCGGAGGTTCCGCTGGAGAAAGTAATTTGGGAAAGTCAGCAGGTTTCTGGGATGACGGGAATATAATAGCAATGCCTGCCAGATAACTACTGGTACTTGGTGGCAGAAATGCGGAATTTAAACAGTGGCTGAAGGCGTAGATGCGAGTTTGATACAGTCCTTGGAGGTTTGTTCATATGTGGATACGGAAGCCAACAAGAAGGTAAATTTTAGCGAAAATTCGGAATTTATGTTCCGTTTGCAACTCACCTTGCGCTCCTCTTCTCTTGCGATTCTCAGGTGGTTTTCTATAGCTTCGAGATCTATACGAGGTAGGTTTGTGTCCAAGGAAGAAATATCTGCGAAAACAATTGTTCACCTTCAAAAAATATTCTCAGAGGTATTCTCCATGTAGGTAGCCAAAATAGGAACCAGGTCATTTAAAGCACGTTTCTTGGAATTTACCAGTTCTATTTCCTGGTTTGCGACATTCAATGCATTTGTAATGTCTTCGCGTACCATGTAGAAAGAGACAATTCCATTCCAGGCTCACACAGACACTTGGTTCTATAATGTATGCATTGATTCTGGTTTGGTTCATAAAAATGGCTTATAAACGTTCGGAACATCAAGCTGCTGTATATATGTGAGGTGAAATAATAGCATTGTCGTCTCTCCAGCTCGTACATGAAATGTCATTATTCACATGTGTACAAGGGACTGATGCAAAATGGTACTTACCAAAACTGTCACGAAATCTGGTTTTGAGGTGTGGGCTAGGCATGGATCTGCGGTTCATAAGCATGGCTTCTCGACGAGTCCGAGCAGCCACAGCCGAACTTCCGACATGTCGCTTGTTCACCACTGCCGCTGCTAGCGAAGTGGGCATATTGAAGAGCGAGGGCGAAGTATGCATCAAGGTCTCGGAAGACCTTCCATGGTAAGAAAGCGGACGATTGTTGATTTCATTGACTCGCATCATGCTCGGCGCAGTGCTCATACACATCGGAGTCGGTCTGTTCACCGAAACCGAAGGAACATACATGGAATGACTGAGTGGTGGGAGATCACGGCGCTGGATCACGGTATGGCTTCGTCGAAGCGATCTCGGCGTGTTCGGTGCTGACAGTGAACCTTGCCTCAGGTGAACATGGTTATTGTTGACGTTATTCCTGATGCTGTCCACACCGATTGTTGTCGTTGTTGTAATGGTCGTCATGTTGGTGACGATCGGGATCGTCTTGTTGACGCCATTGTTCATGGTGTAGCCAGCAGTGGTGAGTGTGTCGTTGCCCGTGACCATGCTCATCGATCTAGCGTTCATCATGATGAGTTTGTCGTTGGTAATACCGGTCGTTGTGTTTGGATTTCTCATTTTGATGTTATCTGGAGTGACTGCGTCTTCTCGAAGCGGTTGAAGTGTTTTATGCATGTCGATTTCGCTGGGAATCGGCTGATCTATGAGATGGAGCTGATTGTTGATATTGTTGTAGTAATGTGTTTCTTGTGAGGCCTGCTCGGCGGCTGTTGTTTGCGAGGGTTGAGGATTGATTGATGTAAGGGATTGTTTACAATTGATCAAACTTGTCTTAACACTAGCCACGAGATCAAGTTCACTCAAAAGGTCGTTTCCGGGTTTACTGCCTTGCTGCTGCACCTCATCGTCTTCGTCGTCACATGTCTCTGCACCCTCCTCGACTTCGGCGTTCAAATGATTGTTTATCACTTCAGACTGCGGGTTTGGTGGAGAAGGACAATTTGGTTGCGTGACATGGTGAAATGTTTCGTTATCGGGGCTCTGATTTATAATGTTTGCTTTGTTCCGATTATTGTTGTTTACGTTGTCACCGGGACGAGGTGCTTCAATTACGTCCGCCGTGTTGACGGCGAGTGTTGACGGAAGTGCGGGGTCTGCGGTGCCACCAAGAACGTTCCACAGGTTTGGGTCTGGGCTGGTATTGCTAGTGAGGAGCAGATAGGCAAGTCGTTAGTTATAGATTTTAGAGGCTGAAATTTTTCTGAAGGTATAGTGACGTATTTCAGTAAGAACTCGAACGAGGCGAAATAAACATTTTTTTAGGTAGCTAGAGAATACGGGGAACCAAGAAAAAATAAAGAACTCAAGAAGACGATTTGCGGCGGTTAAATGTATTGTGAAGAAAAAGAGGTGTAATAAGAATTAATTGAAAGTAGCTTTAAAGAGTAAAGTGGACTTACCTTTGGAGTTGGGAGAGCTGAAGGGTCCCGTTGGTTGCGTTCAGCTCTGGTGGAAATTGGTTGCTGTTACTGCCACTCGTCGTAACCAACATTGTATAATCCTGTAGAAAAAGGAACGGAAGGAGCATTAATTATACGCCTCGTTCAATCAAGGGTGGTTGGTATAATCACTATTGTAGCACGAACATTCCAGGACTTATTTCAAATCCGGAAAACAACAAGGGCGGAGGAGAAGAATACAACTATGACGGAGATTCGGGTGGATCGATGGGCTCAGCAGCGTCTAGCTGAGCATGTAAGCAATATTCCTTGAGGACAAGAAAATAAAGACAAAACATTAAACTCGCCAGGATACTAATCACTACAATGCTGAGCACAAGAAGATCCATGGTGTGCGTTTGTTTTCCAACTTTCTCCACATTCCCTAAAGCAATTTCGCCAGGACCAGGAATTCACACGCACAACAAGGGTTTCGGGAAAAACATATCAAGATTCGCGAAATCTGTTTGTGTGCTCCCTTTTTCTCACGACTACTGATTGGAGCTAATCTCGTTGTAGTGTTCAACACTCGACCGACTGCCAGACGCGACTGACGACGACGAGAGACTAAGAGTCCAAGTGTGTGTTTTTCTCATTCAAAAACAAAACCCGAGAAACGTCAGACATCCCGGTGCGGGAGCAAGTACTTGTAGCAGTACACGCTTACTACATGTAATTCCGAGGACGAAACATGCAACTTTCCCCTCCATTGCTAAAAATAACATGAGAACAAGATGCGTAAAGATGCAAACAGGATATTCGGGGTGTTGGTACAATTTTCTCATTTTTCTGTAACCCAAGACGAAATTTGAAAATCTCGGATGAAAAAGACGAATCTGCTAAAGATATATAATACTGATGTAGCTGATCTGAGAAAGTGGTTAACCTGTCAGCAGAGAAGCTAGCAATAGGAAAGAGATGATTTCGCCATATTCGCTATAAGCTGGTGGATTTGATCAGATTTTGATGATAGTACATGTAGAAAGTGGATTGGTTCCAGACTTGACTGACGGATGCTTTCATCGTGGTAGAAGGAACGTGGAGCTTCTCTTCGATGGCTCGAGCTTCTCCTCATTCATAATCTATATGTGAAAGGATGATGGATTATGGCTGACTTGAGAAACATGGGATTTTAGCACTAAGCGGGGCTTGGCCTAAATTGCTTGCGTGAGCACGGGCGGTTTCGGGCAAGGAAGCGGGAACGATGATGACACAGAGAATGTAACAGAGACCATGTGTCAATATATACGGACGGACAGAACTTTAGAATCCCGTCCGACCGACCGAAGGTTTACTGTTATTGTGTGTGCTCATGTGTGATGGTATCAAGCGTTCAAGGGATTAGGTTAAGGTTGCCGGCCGAGCCAAAGACTACCATGGTAAAAAAACCCGGTTTTTACCAGAGCAACGGATACATTACAACACCACTGAAGCAAAGGCTTTTTATGAGAAAAACAGTATAAAGCTTGTCATCAAGCTCCACATCAAGAAAAACGGATCTTACTGCAAGCTGTTGATGATGATGATGGCGTTTGTCAAAGTTATTGCGTAAGTGAAGAGGTTTAAACCCGCCCTTTAAATCAGAGTTATGTGGGCGTGGTGGAGAAATGGTTGTGGTAATAACCCGGATATACTTTCGATGAAAAACCGAGTTTCCTACCATCCGGTTGAGGAGGTGGGGGGAGGCAGTAGTAGTAGCAATAACAAACTCTTTTGTTTACTAACCATGCTTCTTTATATATACACAAAAACTTTTTCTCTTCCGTTGTGGGCGAAAAGTTAGCGGCGGCATTTACAAACTTTGTTCATCTTGGGTTATTTGGCCATCTAAAATACTTGTGGTCATTCTTCTATCGAGGGAAAGTTTTTCCTTCACAGATAACGCACGAACATGTTCCCCCGGCTAAATCAACCATCAAGACAATATTTTTTCCTAATGTCGTTGACAACGACTTGCAGTTCTTTCCGACACAAACACTCACAAAATAAGCAGCGTTTGCCGGACAAGCGTGGATAAATACACAATCGCCGTCACCACTGGAGGGTAAGCGGAATGTATTTTCATAGTTTTTCCTACTTGTGGCGGCACTCAATCATAAACGTTTCTCGTACATAAACAAGAGAAGCGGGAATAAAAAAGATACCGGGTGAAACTTCTACTTTGTGCTTCTACTTGCTTTCATCTCGCATCACTTTTGTTGGATGAATCACCATGTGTAAAAGTCAGACGGTTAATGAAGGAGTAATTAAAAGGGAGATGAGCTAGTAGAAAGAATGAATGTAAAAAGGCTCGGTTGGAAACGGATGATGGCGGAATGTTAATAAAGCGAGCGCCTACTGACTGACTTTTATGCAGTTGACGAGGTACGCTTCCAACTTTGTGCTTCCATTCATTAGAGCGCCGAGTTAATGAAAGAGGCGAGGGAAGAGTGCCGGAAAAGAGTTGAATATTCCGGGATTTTGCTAAAACCATTGTCAGGGAATAAAAGACAATGGCAAAAGAGCAGAGAGATATCAGTGGTCCACATCTTAATGACTGCGATGATCATTCTTTTGTGCATGAGGGAAAGTATGCCGGTGGCTCAACGATGAATCCGAAGAGTTATGAGACCTAGAGACTCACAACTTTTTGCGAGCAACTGAACCTATGGAGTTTGTGCATTACGAACAAACAGCTGCCAGCTGGATACGAAATATTGAGATGTAGATAACGAGGAATTATTCCACCTGACGTTAATTCATTATATCCAGAATAAATCCCTGGCAAGGAGAAACTCGCTTAATTGTTATTGACGGCTACAGAGTCGGGATGGGATTGCATAAAGCTTTCTTGGAGCCGGGCCAACTGATCAGATTCCATGTCACTTTGGATACAACATTAACGTGATTAACAGGGCAAAGGGTACCGGAAGAATGCAAGAGGAGAGAAATTCGACATGCTGCGTGAAGTCGGCATATTTTATGTATACACAAAGCTACTCGTAAATTGCCTTTGAACAAAATACAAAAGTTGCACCGCCAAGTTGCCGGTATAATTAGCAGAAGAGCAAGTTCTAGACGGGATTCTGCTTCATCTGGCTTTGCTGGCTGCCTTTCTCCTTGATTGCGATTCAAACCAACAAGATTCGGTTATTTCTCGGCGGTGCTGTTTCAAGTAGTTTATTTCCAAAGTTTTGTAGACGGACCAAAAGGGAATTGAATGACTTTGATTTGGTTCTTACAGACATGCACGTGTGAATATAGCTTCTTCATCGGAAGGGCATGAATTCTTGCATGTATATTGTCATGTTTCTGAAAACAAGCTGCGGCAAAATAGAGAATTGTGACTTTATGTACTTGTGAACAAGGTTTAAAATTCTACGACATTTCCCAGCTATGTACGGCGTGAACCACTATGGAGAAATATCAATTTTCTCGGGACAATAACCATTTCTCTTATCAAAGCCTTCAGGTGTCCACGTAAAATTTTATGTGGGTACTTTAAAGTTACTGGTTTTTTGACGATGATCCTCGGCTGCTTTCCTCTTTTGTCAGGCACAGGCGATGGCAAACCAGCACAAATTTTGATTGCACAAACGGCCATAAAGCTTTTCGGGCTTTTTCAAATTGTCCGGTCAGAGAGTAATCATATGGACGAAAGAGTGGTAAAATTGCAATTGTCGTCAACGTACATAACGATGATTACCTCTAGCGAGAAACTAGTGACGTCGATGATAATATTGTAAGGGTGTATAAATTTGGAGTGAGCTTGTTGCTAAATCGGAAATGACCGGAAATGCGGAAACACTTGGATCAAGTTTTGCCATCTCCGTCTTATTAAAGGCAGTGTGGCGAATAAGAAGCACGGTGCAAAAAAGCCCGAGTTTGATTGCAATCTTTTGGTGAAACCAGCGTTCAGTTAGTCAACAAGTACAACAAATCATGCTGGAAATTGGCGAAAAAATAGAGCAGCGGAAACTTGATTATAGAAGAAAAACTAGACTGAATTTCCGTTCCAAGCTGAGAAAATACAAGTTAAAGTTTGTCGCAGTGAAAAGAAAGGCACGTTGAAACTGAATAAAAGATGAATGTCAATTGTAGAGAATTCTAAAGAAAGAAGGGCAGGTTAGCAGGGCGAGAAAAGTAAACAGGAGAGTATTGGAATGGGAACCACACGGGCATCAATGATCGCCTTTGGTTAGTGTATGGAGGAAACGGAGTTGCGTTTTGTGCTTTGGGAAATAGCGTGAATACAATCGAATTACTCTGGATTGACTGCATGTGGCAGAGCGAAACTTGTGTGTTGGTGAAGGTATGCGTTGCGAAAGCGAGTCGTCGGAGAAAGCTAAAGAGAACCTAAACCTGGAGCTTCTTGTTGTGACGTTTACTTTCATTTTGTCGATATACAGGCTCGTAAATAATTTAGAAAGCGACTTGATCGATTTTGCTCTTCCGATTTTCAACCTTGCCTTCTTTTGCCTGCCTGCGTAGACGGAAGAAGAAAGTTCTCAAGAGACACAGCAAGGTTTCTTCTCGGCATTGCCCTGGCTACAAGCTTGTCTCATAACTATTCGGAAGGATGTACGTGTTTTGCTACACATTACAAACGGCGGGCATCTCCCCGTTCTGTTACCCATTAAGACAGCTATGCACGGACGCCAAAGAAACTTCTTCGTCTGGGCATGCATCAAGGCAAGTATTAACGATTGCGTTTAATGCATTTCACGTGTGTGTATGTGTGTATCTTGCATATATTGAAGGTAAACCCACGTTGTTGGTTCCCCAAACGCTGTGTCACCTCCTGGGTCTTGTGTAAATATGTCTTTGCGTACGAGCTGAGCTTCCGTCGGTTCAGAAAGGCAAGTCGGAATCCACCAAAGGAATACGTCTCGAAAATGTATGAGCTCTGTCACTTTTTGTCGGTAACCGGAGAAAGTCCTGTCCTTTCGTATTTTATCAACTGCCTTTTGGCGCCTGGTTCCCTCTCTTGAATGACTTGAATTAATTTCACCGAAACACACAGACCGCACCACCCGTCGCGCCCACCGCTTTTGCAAAAATTCCTGCCGTTATGCATGCACACATACATTCATAAATGTGAATCCATCATCTGCGGCCACCACCGAAATTGTTACTAAGCAATATGCGGTCTGGCCTGGTACCAAAGCCGGGCAATTTTTTCAACCGTATATATTATCATCCTTTCAGAATTAAATAAGACGCGCTTCCAAATGTAATCGAATTAAGTATATGGAATCATCTGATTACGTGGAGTGATTTACGCAGAAGAGACTCACCGTAGCTGGCAAGGGCTGTTCGTTTGGGCTAACGTATAGATGCAAGGGCTCAAAAGGTTTCTCGACGTCAATATTTTCTAGATAGATAGCTCACACTGTCAACTTTAAAAAACGCTATGTTGGAGTAGTCCAGCCAACTAGCTTCGCTGAAGTGTTGTCCTTCCGCTTGGCAGCGAATGAAAGTGCCAAGGAGGCGAACATGAGTCTCATCGTATGTTTGGACAAGGAACATCGTCTAATGACGGTTGTAGAGAAATTAAGAGAAAGTACAAAGCTCGTCAAGAGAAGGAACAACACTCGAGCGCAGCAAAGCATTTGATCTGCTGAGAATCAAATTATCCGGTTCTCGGTTAACGCTCATCCACTCATTATTTATCATGTCTCGTTGTCCATGAAATAAGAGGTTTTCGGTGTAAGCTGAGTAAGTGGATAAATTGGAGGAACGGAGAGCGAAAAGCTTGTTTACCTTCTCGTTTGGGCCTACAAATAAGAACGCTTAGACTCCTTGACATGCTCTACCCCACTCACTTGAGGTTTATGTGGGAACGGAAAATTGTAAGAATGCGGCAACAGCCATAATGGCTGTAGAGCCGAGTCTCTACAGGCCTCGAGGAGAGTTCAAGTAGCGAATTTCCAGGAAAATGTTTTCTTTTTGCATGTCAAGTAGTAGTGAGAGGAGGTCCTCGGCTCGCTCACTCGCCTTGGCTATTATTATTCATCATGTATGACCCGGGTCTTATTTTTGTTCGAGTTACACAATAGGGATTTGAAATTTCGCAACCTGTGCCAAACTGGAAATTTGTCCAAGAGCTTTGGTTAACAAGCTTGCTGGCAACGCCGTCCAGCAAACACATGCACAAGAGCTAGTTGCTTTTGAGCCACATGGAGCATAATACCGTGGAATTTGAGCAAAATTGCCTAAAACGGCATCAAAAAGGCGACTATTTGGTTAACAATTTCCGCCGCTGATATGTGGATCGCTTGTCGGTGAACAATATCAAAGAAATTTCAAGGTGAGTAGTGTAGCAGCATTCCAAGTTTGGAGTCCTCATATGCTGACAACGCGTGTGGGAATGTCAGTCAGTGTCTGGAGGTTCCTATTTGTATTTCAAGTTGGAAACAGACTGGAGATATTGAAAACTGCCCCTGGTCGGAGGTGCAAAAGAGAAACGTTCTCGCTACGTGTGAGTTGTAGGAGTTGCGTTGTCTTGTGGAGCATGTGAGACTGAATAATAGAGGAAAATTCATTTTTAAACAAGTGGCCCGACATGCATAATGGAGTAGAAGGTATATGGGTAGGATCCATTGGATGGAGAAAGTAAATTAAATAGAAGCTACCATTGCTCCTAGCGGGTGCGGAATGTTCAAGTGCATCTCCTTTCTATTGTGGAGAATGATAAAAGTTTAAAAACACGACGAGAAACAAAACTGTTTCCGGAAAAGCCAAGAACATTTGTTCGTGGTAGTACGTAGTTGTAGGCTGGGCAGTAGAAAAAATTGTACGGAAATTGATCCTCGTAGGTTACGCAAGAAAAGTGTATTTCGTAGAGCGGCATGGTTGGAACCATTTTTTTTGCCCAGAATGAAATTCTATGTGATGGTGTAAACCGGAATGAGGATGGATGCAAAAGAAAAGTACGTGGTCGGCTAGTGGTGGTCATTGGAAAAAAATTACACTCAGACTGCCATTGCCCCTCCTGGACGAATTGAAGATTGTGTGGAGAAACTAAAGTGCTTTTTTCCGTTCATTGTACGGGATCTCACTATTGAACTACTTTTTACTCGCCAGCATTCCTCCGGCTGCTCCCGCTAGTGTGTTTGGCGTATCTTTGCAAGTCCACAGTTTGAAACTGTAGATTCCAACATTTTACTCTGCAATCTTTTCTCCATTGAAGACAGTGAAAGAAAGGAGAAAGACATAACTGCTGTGTAGATTCTGCACTATGTCACAAGTTGTAGAGGAAGTAGGCCGCAGCTATTTCGTTCGTATTGGCGTCTTGTCTTCTGGCCAGTAGCAAAGTAAAGACTACCTAATACGCCATGTGGTCAACACAAGTGACCACAACAACGTGACTTTGATGTGACCTTCTCATTATGCTGCAGTTGGCAACAAGTCCAGTAACGTCTGCTGGCCCAGTCATAGCCGAACATGGACAAGCTCTGGTTCAGCTCCCCAGCCCAGACTGGCATCTTCTCACCCATCTTTCGGTTTCGCCATCTTGACTCACGTCTTACAAGGGATCTGCTTCTTTTTCTCGAACAAGGTAATATCGAACAGCAAGAAATTACCGTCTTGGGAAACCAACAAAGTGCACATGAGGAACATAACAAAACAAAAAGTCCAATATCTCTCCAGCTTTTGTAACTTTCTCCAATATGTATGTTACCCCGTATACTCTACATAGATGTCAAACGTATACGATGGTTGCAAAACTTGAAGGCTTCAGTTCTTATAAAGTTCCAAGGAGCACCCACATGGTTCATGTAAGATACAGTATATGAGATTTTCAGTATCTGACCACGATGCGAGGGTGGGTGGTATTTTCTCCGTGCTTTATGACAAGCAAGATAAAATTTGGTGGAAAGAATTAGAACAAGACCGCTTGTCTGTCCCCGTGTAATGAGCTGCATGCAATCGGCTGCAATAAAGACAACTAAATGAAAGCAGCCAAGGTAATTTTTAGACACGCATATTCACGTCCGACTTTGGCTCATCGCATCATATTATGGATAGAAAGTGTACATATACGTCCAGTAATTATGTGAGAGGATGTACTATTTTTCCTGTTTCCGCCTGCTGGAACAAAACGGATATTTACCATCAACAAACACATGCGAGAAAACTGCATCAGCTGCTATTTTCTACCCAGTATCATAACTGCATAAAGCTTCAGAGCGTATATATATATACAAAAGACATTTTCAGAAATTTATATAGGGAATAAGGCCAGGCGACACTAGCAAAAAGCAGAACAACAATAACGACTAGAATTCAATCTTGTAGGGATTTTCCAAAATGGTTGTAGTAACTCTGCGGAATGGAGTACAACATGGAGGTTTCAAAGAAATGAGAAGATTTAAAAGTCGTTACCCAGCTTTTGCTGTATCAGCGACAAATACTTTGAAGAGTTTATGTCGTTCTGGCCTTTGTGATATCATTGTTGCTTTTTGTTCCTTACTACATTTCGTTTCTTTTCCGACGGACAAATAACATTCTTGCGGCTATTTAGCTCCGTGCATATGCAATATATCTTTTGGTGTAGCAACACGAAGCGACAGACATTCATTGGTTCCTTGTTGGGAACGATGAAAAGCTCTCGCGGCGAGTGTGGTCCGCCCATGTAATTTAGGTGAAAGTTATATCACTTGTACGTATATACGGAGAGACGCATCCTTCCAAGCCGCAGCTTATTTGGTGACGGAGAAAGCCAAAGGACATTTGGGAGACATCCAAACCATGGGTTTTATTTGACGTCCGGGATATCCACTACGAAGATACATTAAAGGATTGACTTTTCGCCCTCAGTCGTAAGAAGCTTGAAGGAAACGTCTGCAGGCAGTGAATTAAAATTATTTCACAGTATTTTGGCCAGCCGTTACACTTTAATGGTGTCAAATCGTATGTAAGTTCGGTTCAGTTTCGACAACCTATTTATTGACGTATTTTCGCATTGAAATTCACGAGAAACAAAAAGTAACGAATCTCATTGTTCTCGTAAAAACTGCAAATTCGGTCTCATGTACGGAGAAAGCAATAGTTTACAAATTTATTGACTGGCAAAGTGTTTTTCAGGAGGTAACAACACCATTAGTGAAGATGAATGTATTTGAAGCACATACGAATCTCGGTCGCAGATCTCACTGGCTTTTGTAACCCGTGTGTTCTCTAACGATGAGGATATATGCGAAGCAATAAAACTTTTCTTTTTCATTCCTTTTAACATGACTTTTCCAACTTCATTGGAGCTTGTTGTACGTAAACGTTTTGTAAATTGTAGCCATTTTGATTTTGGTGGTGTAGAAAACATGACTTGGACACGTGTGTTTGACGATATATGAGGATGGAATAGTCGTCATATCAGCGTACAACAGCCATTTGTTTTTACGTTACGATCCGCCTCTACATGTATTCTTTGTGACGACTGACAAAAGGTTGCTGCTGGATAAGGAAAGGATTTCAGGTCACACACAGAATATATTGCTTGTCCTTGGTTTGACTTTTGGCTGTATCTTGATGTCCGCGTCGACAGAAATTGCACTACGGGGGACTAGTACGGATACGGATGACGTGGAAAGAAAGTGCGTGCTCCGTGTTCCTTAAACATTTGGTGGCGTTAAACTCGTAAACAAGGTTCAATCGTCGTTTTTTCCTATAGCACTATACAATTTTGATAGCTTCAAGAAGTTTTGATAACTAAAAGGGTTTCCGTATGACGTAAAATATAACGCGAAATAGCAATGCAGCAAATCGATCTGTACCGAACCTTGAACTGTTCTCGGCTATCAGACGAGAGGTGTGCCAGATGGATGGTTTGAATATATATGTAGAAAGTTGTGAAAGTTTTTTAAGTGATGGAAAAGGTGAATGTTTGGAATGTACTTTTTGCGGAAAAATAAATAATGCATGAATTGTAACTATAACAACAGACTCACAATCATGGACGCATAGGTGAGCGATTGAAAATGGCAATTGATAAAATACATGATAGGCGAGGAAGAACATATCGAAAGACAAGTGGCGTGCGAGATAGCCATCAAGATTAATGGATCGGAGGAAACTGTGGGAAGAATGCTACACAGGGCATTGCTGCTAACAACTGCAATACGGACGATTGCTGCTTGTAGCAAAACCGTTTTACAAGCACCGGCAAGTACAGCCATATACACATTTACTGCGAGCTCCAAAATCATAGCTTTTATAGTGCTCTAGCAGTGAAAGTCGCAATTAAACCTTTTACATTCTTCTAGATATCTACACAGATGAAAGTTGGTTGTAGATGATGAAAAGAACAAGGACTAGAAGGAGGACGTTGGGTAGTGGAGAATTCATAGCCGGCTCATAACTCACGACAGCGATATGCCGGGAGGGGCGGGGTAAATAATAATGAAAAGTAGTGGATGACAGGTCGGGGAGAGATAAGGCTTATGTGCACAATACTTTCTCTCAAAACTACCCTTTAAATTGCTCCCAACGACAAAAGCTTCCTCATAGCCTACATCACGTCGCCATATAAATATCAAAGACGCAAAATGGCAAAAGAGTGGGACTGAATTCAAAATTTATGTGCCCTTCTGACGATTGTGAACTGGAGAAACGGTATTCACATTGGTAAATGTACATGTACTCTGCAAAAACAACGTCTTTAAAATGTCACATCCAGCGTTCATTCAGACTACAGACTTTTACGTGGAATTTTAAAATAAATTCAAGCAAAGGTTTTTGGTAATTGAAGTACCCATGATGTCATGTTGCAACGTTAACAAGAAATCATTCTGTAGTCAGAGGGCTTGTCGGACAAAACGAGCAATTTTATTTTCACAGATTTAACATTTTGGCTTGTGACTTGAGACGTTGTTGCAAAGAAATTTAGATGCATGCAGGGCATGTTCACAGACGAAGGTTTTGAGAACCGAAACAAACCCAAATTCTATCACACATGCATATAGATGAAGAAATTCTGCGGAGAAAGTTCCAGGGAGGATGGGAGCATAAGTCTTGTTTTGCATCGTTGCTGGAAGCTGTGGCGTTCTTTTCTGCTTCTGAGCGTGTTTGGTTATTCAGCAGGTGATGAAGTAAAATAGCGTACACATGTACACAGCGGCGCAAATATGTTGAATTTAAAAAGAAGGAAGAGCAATGTGGCAAGAGTTTGTAGGCAAAAATAAACGTATACCGAACAGAAAAGTTGGACCAAGAAGGTGGGAACAAGGTTGCAAATTCCTGTGTGTGACATGACTGTTACGGATTTAGCCGACGCCGGCATTCCCAAAGCTCGTCTTCTATCTCACGCGGAGTTTCAGGTACAGTAAGCACATTTCCATAATGTGTCCTTTCT
>JAQGBJ010000027.1:0-94447 GCA_034698345.1 Sphaeridia pumilis
ACATTTTCTCACTCTACGATCTCGACCAGGACGGCTACATTACCAAGTTGGAGTTGTACGAATTCATCAAGGTATAACCGTAAAACAAGCGTTTAAAGTATACGTTTGTGAGAACCGAGTCCGCTGTCCATAAATTTCACCTGATTTTCTACCATGTACTTTTGCTTCCAGCTGATGAACAAAGCCATCGAGTTTGGAGACCACAAGGGACCTGATGGAACACCTTTGGATGCAGATCAAGTAGCAGAAATTCTTGCCAACAAGATCTTCTACACGCTCGACATCAATAAAGATGGGCGGATCAACCTGTTCGAATTCATCTACGGTGTCAAATCGGAACCCTGCTTCGTCGAGTACTTTTTGGGGAAAAGATTGGAGGACTTGGAATAGACCCTTATAAGCCTATGTCACCTGTATTTTGTCAGCAGCCTTTATCGATTATCATGGGATACGATTACGATTCACAGTTATGTACCCTTTGTATTAGTTGCGCTATCTGTTGAGTTTCGAAGCAGCTAAAATCGTTTGGCATATTTCATGCCATCTAGCGAGTAACGCTAATAATTTTTTACAACGTCTAGTGGCTTATAGTGATTGCACCTAGAGAAAGTTTCGGAAATATTGTCTACAAGCGTTTCAATCCACTTAATTTTCTAGTCTTCCAATTTCTGTACATTAGAACGCGTGCAATCTATTTAGGCTTCATATAACATAAAGAATGTAGTTTATTTTTTTAGAATACTACTCATGTCCTTTTTCGAGAACAGCAAGCTTCTTTAAAACTAAATTGTACGCACAATAACGTCAAATGCAATAAAACAAATCAAAATTCATTTTACGAGGATAGGAGCATATTTATTCAGCGTCCGAAACGATTGGGGTGACCATACAAGACACGTATATATGTTTTAAATAACAATGCAATTTTGATTTGGCGGAAGCTAATTATTATTGTTCTGCAAGTGTTATTTTACGTCCTAACAGAGAAATGATCTAGTGAGAACAGATTATGACCCGGAGATTGAATTATATAATCAGCCCTAGTCAAGAACATGCAACGAGAGTTTGTATGAAAATAATATCTGGTCTATTATACCTACACATTCTAGCCACTAAACTAGTTGCGTAAGAACATGGAGCCAACTATCATGTTTGTCTGTGCTTATCGTCACTACAGCGGCATACATAATACAGTTTACATCAAAATTAATAATGGAGGAACCACTACTACCAAAATATAATTGTACTTGAATAGCTACAACCGTAGTAGTAGAAGTTGAAAACATTTTCATTTATCGTATGGATGCTGCCCTTGCTATTACAACCAATCGGTCGCTATCGAAGAATCAATCTCTCCTACAACGAAACAACGGTATATAATGCGTATATTTCGTATAGCTATCAACATTTAAGTTAGCATTGGCTACGCAAGGTTTTGCGCGTAATAAAATATTTTAGCTGCCATCAAAGTGCTATACAGTCCATGGCTACATGGAGCACATAGCCTGTTTAATTTCATTAATTCTCGATTATGTAGTAGTAGTTCTAATAGTAGACAAGGATGTCTTACAATATCTTATATCTTAACATGTATCATTACGTGGAGAATGTGGTATCAGAGATGCGTGACACTTTACCTTTACCTCATACTGTTAGCGTCTTCATTTATACATTCAAACAGTTGCCATTTTTAGCAGTACACAATTAACCTTTCCTATGCGCTTCTCTTTATTGTGACACACCTTTCCTTCTCACGCATAACTTCGTAGATCCGATGGTTTCCTAAAGGTATTTATCTAAGCGTCTTGACCCAATCAACATGAATCAATGAATGACTACAAAACATCCAAGGAACAAACCAAGGGTTTTTAGAAACAATCAAGACTTTGTTTGGAGCCTGGCTTGCGTAGAAGACAAAACTCCCAAAATAAGCACAAACAAGTAGCACATTCGTCGCGAGGTAACCTTTTTAGTTAAATTACACGATTTATACAGTTGCTGATAGGCCTTAATACAGTACATGCGATTTTACGTACAGGCCGGTGTTTACTAAACATCACAAGCAACTTAACGCCAAAACGATTTGACTCAAAAGACAAGTACTTCTTACGAGTAAACACAACTAAAGATGTATAGGTACAACAGTCGAAAACGCATGATTCCTCAGTGTGATGTCACTAAATTTTAACTAGCTAAATCCTATTAGGTTTAAGCGTGTGAAATGCCCTACATTGCTAACGTACTTATCCTATCAGAATACATACATGGAGTAGTAGTAGTTGTAGAAGTTAAGTAAAAATGTAAGGCTAGAGGATTAGCCCTATGGAGATGCGAAAAATGCGACAGTTACTCATTATTCATGACCATTTAACTGTTGCCACATAAAACAAGGCAACATCTAGTGACTTAGTCATCCACAATTCAGTCCAATATCCCTTCTACCGAAGAAAAACCTTACAAAATCGCTCCATTTGCCTACGGTAACCATTCCAGGTTCAAATTTTACTTAACTAGTTCTGCTAACCTAATCCATTCATGCAGGTCAAACTACAACAATGCGAAAAGAACAAAATTTTGGGAAAGATTTCATAACCGATTTGATGATTCAAGCCTCTCAACATCAGATTTCCATTCTTCCTGACTGTCGTTTCAGACGCAACTCCTTCTTCCCACAGAATTTTTAGCCTCCAAAAATTGCTGAATTTTGGACAAGGTTCTACAACAACTGTGACTGACAACCAAAATTCGCAGGATAACGCATAACACAAAAGGAACATATCCTGCTCGGTAAGTTAACCAAGAAAGTCGCATCCACTCCACAACCAGAGGGCCACACAGGGCCTTAGTGTACTCTAGCAGTACTTTTAACAGTTTCTATAATAGCACTTAAGACTATAACGTTATCTGCTGTAGCATATATTCTCTCGGCTTGGCCCTTAAACACGAACATACTTACGGTTCATCAGAACGACTCAAACAGTAAACAAGATTTTCGTACACGGTACTTATCATTTAGAAACTAAACAACAAAAGTTTATATAGTCTATTGAATAACACAGCAGCCTTTCTTTTTCTTCAGGGTGACGTGTTCCACCGTCGCCCCAGCAGGTGCGACAACGCCGCGCTGGACTTCAAGATTCCCGCCGTTTGCTGCTGACCCATTCACTCCTTTACCTGGAGTAGCCTGAAAATTCACAATGTTCGAATCAGTAAGTCTCAGAGCTGATTCGAAAAATATTTTAGTGCATTGTAAACTCACGTTCAGCGCATTATTGTACGTTACGGTATTGGCTGCTTCGTTCACGCTGGGACTTTTGCTCCTCAACGTCTCGTCGTTAATAGGTTTTCCTTCCTTGATTAATTCAACAATTTGATCCGCTTCTTTACTCAGGTCGCCATCTGGTCTAAATGGATTGTCCCACCCCGCCTCCGCACTGCAAAAGAATAAGAAATTAAAATTAGTACTGTCATTTTAAAACATACTAAACTGCCTTCATCGTAGAAACAATAGTCGAGATTCTTCGAAGACTTGATCGTAAAACTTTTCTTGAACCAGACAATATTTCAGCTTAACGTTGTGGTTTTGAGCTCATCGTTACGTCATCTAATACATCATCAGACTGGCCAAGATTCCATGGCATATCTTATCAGTTTACAAAAACGTCAGTCAGCCTTGACAGTTGAATTGCCCCCGTATATTAGATTATTGTATACGTCAGGTCAGAAACCATATTTTAGAAATCTTTTTTCATATTTGCCATGTCAGCCCATAATCCAAGGCCACGTTTTCCGGCAAAATCGAACATAATATACAGAAAAAACATCTCTTGGCATATGTTCCCTTCCTCCCGAGGTTATAAACAGTAAGATTCTTCTATAATCCTGCAAATATCCTTAGAGTAAACACATGTTGTGAGCCAAGTTCCAGATTTTGCCATACGCTGCAGTTGATTTTCTGCATCGAGTAAACGAAAATGACCTTCACACACAAATCCAATCTTGTCGCTGTCAAGTAAGCATGAAACGAATTTCGCAATGTACCAAAATAAACATGCATTCATTTCAAATCAAAAACAAGGAGATGCCGTTCACAAATTTCCCTTGGTGCACTATGAAATCTGCAATGAATTGCAAAGGTAAACGTCACCAAGGAAAGAAATTGGCTCCTGAATGTTGGAATTATTCATTAACCTGGCTCATCGCCATGCGCGAAAATCGATATAATAGCACATGGAATTCAGGTCAATTGCAGCTAGAAGAGGACCAAGCATATTTTCGCTGTTTCTTATCCCTTACATGCATCTGATACTTTCACTTCATGAAAGTGACTCGTCTGTCTTTTTCGGCATGCCTGAATTTCTTATAAAGTACGTCCATTCACTCGGAATGTCTCAATGGTGAATCAACACAAGTGAATATGCCAAAAAGTCCTTAGAAGAATCTCACCTCCTTCCAGTAATAGCTTCATATTCATCTTTCGGGACCTTCACAACATAGTACAAGAAGCCGCCGTGAGAAACCGAATGGCTCGGCATCATTTGTCACCGTCAGGGAACCGAATCCCCGTGTACAAAATTATCACCAAACACCTTCAATTTGTATCACAGCATTCCCATTAAATTGTCAACAAATCCCAACAGCACGGCTTAAGCTTGCAAATAGCCATTCCAGTATGTAATTGTCTTCGTCTTCGTCGTACCGGCCACACAACCGGGAGTTGCCCGTACCGTAGATTATTCGATTGCTTTCCGCAAACTTTTTATTGCCCTACAAACCATTCAAAGCTGTTTCCATTTTCCTTCTTGCTTGAAACAGCCAAATTATACGCACCATCAAAACACGCGCACGCACTCGACGTCATTCAACCTTTCGCAGTACATGAATGGCTGTTAACCGTACAAAATTGTTCCACTTTCATCCCAATTTCTGTTACTTGTCAACTTGCACATGTTTCGCAAAAATCTTCACCACTACGATATTTTTCCGCAGGTCTCATAAAAAATTTAAATGAACCGTCTTACTAGAAACTGTATAACAAGCGCTGACAATTAAGCAGTGGCAAGTCTATGCGTTCCAACAACGCTGACATTTTCACCTGTCATTCTTAACAGAAAACTTGAACCTAATTCCCCGCTAATGATTCTTATTACCTCCATTGCCACTTTTCCTGTTCCTAACTGCCTCTTATCATCAACCATCAACTAACAATTTCCTCATTCAGAAAGCTGATCTTCCACTAGACGTCTAGCGATCCATCTGCAACAGCAACTGTGTATCCGTCCATGAACTAACTTCCCAAGCGTGACTAATTTTACCGCATTCCGTCATTACACCAAACGGTAACGCCGAAAGCTACTTGTCATATACAGATCATAAATTTTTAATCGCAACCAACCATCTACCTGAGCTCCGAGCGTCAATTCCGTTCATTCCTTCGGTTCAGGCCGTTTGTACGCATTTTTAACCTCTTCTCTGTTCCTGACATTACGATCCGTATCAAATCTTTCGTAGCACGTGGCATTCGTTAAATAGTAAATTTTCCGCGCAAAAATACCGTAGTAAATTCGCTACAACAAAATTCTATACCCTACAGCCTGAACAAATGACCCAAGCCAGCAAATTTTACAATTAACATTCGCTGAATTCTCACTGCTTAATTTTTCAATCATTAGCCATCTGGCAATTTGGCAAACTCAATCAGATGGTTACTTGAGTATGCATTTAGGCACGTAACATTAGTCAGCAGTCAACCCCAAAAACTCTCACATGATATTCATGTACCGGCACAATTCATATTGCACCATAGCTTATCTCTGTATTTCTTGCCGTAAAAATACCAACATGATCTGTCAACCGTTTCTAATTGCCTTTGTTTCTAGGTCGTCTTCTTCGCTTCTCCTAATGTTTGCCGCGAGGAAGAATTATGACAGGCTGTATTAGACACGCTACTATACACATTGAAATATACAAACTGCCAAAACAAAGACGTCTATTACGAACCCCTTTCAGACAAGGACTACTCCATCAGACATGCATCATCCGCCCCTTACATATTATACACAAGTTGACCTTTGAAACCACCAACAATACATACCCTTTAAATGCCGGTTAAGTCTATCCCTGCAAATGTCACGGCCACTCTGCGAATTTGGGCAAGTATGACGCGACATTTGCGAATCTGGTACAAGTCACACAAGTGACAGTCACGTCAGACAGATTTGTATGTGTGCTATGTGTACATACAAAAACTGTCTGTCAACTAGGAAACAAAGCGTAAGAAATAGCTCCAGTGCCTAAATACACAATTTGCCCTAATCCACATAAGCCTGCAATATCTAGTTTGGAAGATCTAGCTGATTTGATACGAATTTCAGTTTGTATATATCTGTTTAGCAAGTTATCAAACTTGAGTTTTGCGCGACACGCTCTTGATTACTACTCACAACAGATCCAAGTATGAATAGCTAATTGGATAGCTTATGAACGTTTTGATGGCACGAATTAATGTGACTGTTTCTAAACAAGATTAATTGGTTGAACTGAGCTCCAACTCTTACTGACACTTTCGGATACTGGCTGGACTTTGCTCTGAGAGCAAAAATCATGCACAAACTATGGTATCCACAAGGCACAAGAAGTAAACAAGCTGATGTAATGTTTATCAGATGTGGATTCCGAAGAACTCATTTCTCGTCGTCCACGAGCAGCAAAGACACACTGCCGGCTGTGCCGACTAACCGAATGTATACATCTCGTGAAAGTTGATATCAGGTAAGTCGACGGAGAGAAAGAAAGAAGGACTCGGCTCGTGCCAAGATGCTATCTCGTCTATCAAAAAGGCTAACCAAAGGCACACAAAAGATACAACTTTCTCCGCTTCTCCCACAACTTTTCTCTCTCTCTCTCTCGGGCATTTTCTTCTCCATTCCCCTCTGCCGGCATGGATGGATGGCTACGCAACCAACCGTCGTCCATTCTCCACTTGCCTATTGCACCACCACCGCAGCCGCCGCGGCTACAATACATGCAAGTCCTACATACACTATTGCAATAGTACCAGCCGGCATTCTCTATTTGCATCCGTTCGAATTTCAAATTCCGATTCAGCTACACTCTCCGATGACTACACCGCCGGCAAAGACCCATTTACATGCATGTTTCACCGACATTCTGTGAAAGTGAAAGCACGATTCTATCCAAGAACATTGTTTCTATTAATGCCGATGGTGATGGCACTAACATTGTTACTTACACTTGAAGGAGAGCGCAAACTCTAAAGAGTGCCAGTTCTTTCTAGAATCCTTTTACGACTTGGGCTTGCTGAACATGGCTTTACACGTGTAACAATCCTTTGCGTACTCTACTTGAGCCTATCTTTCGAATCCGAACAGCCAAGAGGCCGTACTGTTTGTCTTAGCATAATTTTGATTCAGCACAATCTGCTCTTTCCAAAGTTTACAAGCAGAGAGCTTCTAGAGTGAACATTCGATGGGTTTAAATCGCACTCGATGGGGGAAAACATATATAGCTTTCAGAAACTTCGCACTTGACGATGTGAGACACAAACCTTTTCCGCCTGTACGCACGACTGTGGTTGGTCTTCTTTTGCAGAAACTGACTGAGAGACAAGAATTGTGCGAGTACTACCGGGCTATAAGCAGGAACGTGCGTTAAGATTGTCTGTCTTGAGCTGTATAGAAAACAGATTCATGACTTGAACCCTTGAGAGTACCAAGTGCTTTCTTCAAGAGGAGAAAGTCTTGTACACAAGAGCACTTGTGGCATCGATTATGCATCTAAAACACCCTCCATAATCTATCCTTACTCGGAAACAATTCCTCCGACGCCAACTTTCTTGACTATTATTCTTGGAATAAAAACCAACTGCGGCTCCCCTCTGTTGTACGCCAATCCTATAAATTTCACCCACATGTCAACATGGTCTGGTACCATTTTGACGCGGTGTAACAACCGGCAATATCATATTGCAATGGCTGAGAAAAACCATGCTCTTGTGCAGTAGCCTCAAATATTTCTTGTCATGTTCAAAGTGTATGGATTATTTTTAAATTTTCAGCAGAACCGCCTCGTTTGAAATGATTCTTGAACCCACGCCCACATTGAACTTGGTACAAATATGTATACAACTATGTACACAGCTCGTTGTTCATTCAAAGGTTCCGATTGGCAATTTTATCTGTGTAACAAGAATACACATAGAGGCATTCAAATCTACGTACATGGATGCCGACTAGTATTACAACAAACGTAAGAACAGTAGGACAGCGATATCTCTTCTGAATGGAGCAGGACAATATTTAATTTGTTAGCTGACACAGTCATTTCCGTGACATCATCATCAAGATTACAATATCAATTTCTTCTTTCTCGTTCTTTTCTGTGTAGAAGATGTAGCAGAAGCGAAAGTAACTTAAACTTTTGCTTTCACTGTTTTTGCAGCAACATTTCCAAACTTGCCACACCCAAAAACTACGCAGAGTTAGCGTCTTATGGCCAGCAAATATCATTCTATCAACACATCTCGCGTTTCGTCAATTAACCTTGCCGTTCTCCACTGACACAAATATTATCACTTTTAATAATAAGTAAACTACTAAATTGACTCGACAAGGTCACAGCAGCGGCATCTTCTTTTGTACAAATCGCGGTTGGATGTCGTACGTACCGCAGGATAAGCTCGCATAACGTGTTATTGGCTTTCACCACAAGGAAACACGGACGGTTTCCTAAAGCAGTTTCCTACTTCATTCTGTAATTTCAAACCTGTCTAAATACAGCGGCTATAGATCAATAGCATGTGTAAACTGACACTTGTCAGTCAGTTGACGGACAAATATCACACTACAGTGCTGATTTCGTCACTCTTTTCCGTCAAAAATATGGCTTTTCACCTCGGGTAGGCTTCTTTGCACGCCATTTTCACAGCAACGTGTGCATTTGCCAAATTTAATTATAACTCAAGCCAAGGTCATAAGTTTGGCATACTTTTTTGCTCGGCTGATATGTATAAATCCGACCGGATGTCACCTCCAAAAAGTAAGCTTATACCATACAGTGTGCACTCGATTCATGCATTATGTCTGCAACTCTATTTGCCTATAGCTTACAGATAAAGTAAAAGCATCATAATCCTGTGTATATCTTTCGCATCCTCTAGTTCAAGGCCCCACCCAAGATTCATCGGCTTTAGATTCGAAAGAACACTAGAAGCCAAAAACCATGAACAGTTTCAATGAAGCAACTGTGAGTGAATCCATTTTGTTCAGAGAGCTTTGCTCGCTCGCCCATCGTCAAGATAAGCGGATACAGCGGCCGGGTGGCCTTGAACGACAATCGGGAATCAAACAAAACCTGGTCGACCAACAACATATTGTTAAACTATCCTTCGACCTTGGAACTTTCAGGTCTTCTACTTGTTGATTGCTAGAAGCGCAATTTCCTTTCCGGTCACATTCATGTCCTAAACCATTAATGAATATATATGTACCGGGACCGGTAAAATGGGAATGCAATTTGGTAGATCCCAGGCTTTTCTCTATAAAATTGCGGCTCTCCAGGTCAATCTAGTGTTGTGAAGATCCGAGTTTAACAACACGAGCCTTATGTATCTTTGGAATGAACTTGACTTGTTCCAACATAAAACGTGCCTAAAGCACTAAATGCTCTCTCGCAAAATAGCATTCGAAACCTACGATGAAGGCGTTCAAATTCACGACCTTTCGCTTCCACCACTTTCGTTAACTCGTAAAATTTCTTTAATGAGCCTTGAGCAGGATGTTTACCTTTACATTTGGCTCGTTTCCGCAAAAACTTGGTTCACACCTAACGCTGGCAAAGTGCTGTCAGCAACGTGCTTCTGCGAAATTTAACTTTGCAAACTTTCGCGTCGATTTTCTCAAACTCACACTTCCATTTACGTGCAAAATCAAGATTCACTTTAATCAAGCCTAGTCATCTTGGGATAATCAGCTCATACCTTCTGAAATCCATTTGAATTCTCGTGATCATTTGTTATAAATCTGCAAAATAATCCAGCGATAATTAAGCACAGCCTAACTGAATACTAACGTTAAGACCAAAATTGTACCGTGTCTACCGCATACATTAGCATTACCGCCATTTTGAGCGTCTCATCATCTCACCTCCATCATCAAACCGCCATAAAAGACGCCGACCTTAGGTACCACACCAGACTTTGTGTCTGTCTGCTACATCTGCATTCGTCTCGTCTCGTCTAAGCTTTGAAACAAGCGGCCATTGCAAAAATCACAAGAAGACGCAGAACAACATCAGCGTTACAATCTACACTCACAAATTCCACAAAAACACGTCTGACTCACACTCATAATGATTTTGCAAAAAATCTCTCAACCATCTCAACTCTAATACAATCTGGTCTTTTCAATCTTCCTACTTCACAATTTTACAGCTTTTTAACCAAAATAAAAAGCTTGCCCACCAAGCCCTTACTTTATGATTACTCAACAACCAATACATCATCCCAACTTGTTATTTTGCAGTAACAGTAATTTTACGCCATCTGCTCCTTTGCTCATATCTACAAACTGCCACGTCACAGGTCTTCAATAGTTTCAACTTCCATGTACCTCGATGAATCTCGAACGAGTATGAATTTTCAAAAAATTATCAATTTGGAT
Source organism: Sphaeridia pumilis (assembly GCA_034698345.1). NCBI lineage: Eukaryota > Metazoa > Arthropoda > Collembola > Symphypleona > Sminthurididae > Sphaeridia > Sphaeridia pumilis. Next base: position 10,680 of record JAQGBJ010000027.1, read on the forward strand.
CATTTTGGCCTTACCTAATGTGTCTGTTGTAGGCGGGAGACATGGTCCTATCCATGGCGTTGGGGCTTCCCGGTAGTGTCATGCTGCTCAGGTCAAAGTCACCAATATCTGACTCGGGTGAGCTGACAGCTAGTGGCTTTTCTTGCTCAAAAAAGGTCACTCGTACTCTGGACGGCGGTCTCGACCCCCCAGTTGAGCCCCTGCAACAAAAGCAAAACTGGAATTAAAACTTTTGCTCACTTGTTAACATGTTAAATGTTTTATATCTGATTAATTAGGTGTATGATCTAATTGAGTGATGCAAAAGAACGAATTTTATGTACATGTACCAATGAACCTGTGGCTTCTTATCCTCGATGGGTTTACAGATAAACTTGGTTCCCTTAACCGCCTTGCTACTCAAATTGCCCATGACGTTTAACAGACCTAAATCAACTCTCCATGTCTGTCGTCACTCCAGCCGACTTTCACCTTGACCTTCAGCAGAATGCAAACCAAATATCTATTTCACCAAATAGAGAGTACGGCGCTCACTAATAGTTTGCAATTTCAGCAACCGAATTCGGCACTCGCACTGTATGCATTCCTCTCCGAAGAATGTCAACACAACACTACTCGACTCCTGCCGCCCACCCCAACAGTTACCGCGTTCGAGTTCCACCATAACAAGTTTCTCCACTTCTTATTTGCTGCAGTACATACAAACTCCCCGAACACAATCCCGCCCGGACCGAGTCTTCTCTCCGAAAAACAACTGCTGCAACAACACATACGCACTTTCCCAGCATCGTCTCCTGCTTGTACCCGTATCGTCGTCGTTCTTTTTCGGAAACTTGTCTCCGTCCAAACGGTACATAAGAAATAATCCGAGTTTGCATGCAACAGCCATCCTTGGTACACTTGCACCGGGTAACCAAAGCCAACACATTTTCTGCCATTTTACGACACTCGTTTCATTACACACTTGTCGTCATCATCACACGGGAATCACGGGATGTAACATTGCAGCATTCTCACTTAAAATACGGAAAATTGCTTTTGTTTCCCGAGGACTCCAAGAGCCATTGCCGTTATGTGTGAGTAAGTAGGAGCAATCGGGACAAAGTCACTGGAAAAGCCAATGAGTCACCGCTGCAACTTTCTCCAGGCGAAAGAATTACTCACCATCTGGGTCATATGTTCAGAAGGCTTTCTACTCTCTTCCTCGATAGTTCCAACTCCAACCAAGCCGCTTTTCGCAATACAATCAAATCCTGACTTAATTCCCTTACTTACTCCAGTCATGCAAGCATAGCCGCTTTCGCATGCTTTATTCTGCTCAAACAGCATAATAAACACCAGCAACCATAAAACACCCACAACTTTTACTTACTGACCGACTGACCAACAAACAGCCTGGCGAAAGGCTATTACTACAAGTCTCAAATTTCCTCGAATTTGGTAGTACTACTGCCCACCGACTATAAATAAATTTTTACCAGTAACTTTCTTGCGCCAAACGAACCAGTTTGTATGCTAGTAAACGTTAGTAAATATACTTTCGTGCCTCGAGCTCGTAGCTGTCATTTCTTGATTTCGCAAATCAACAAAATACACATACGAATCCTCGCTTGAGGAAATTCAAGTAAATGGAAATACACACGCAAACTATGTACTAAAACAACCGATTCATAAACAATTTTACACGCTTCCGAAATTCTAAGGTCGGCTGAGACGTGATCATACACTCTTATGACGTCCGTTTGCATTTTATTTTAGTAGCGAAATGCACAGGTTAGGCAACGAATGAGCAAATTTTTCAAACAGTTTGAATTTTGGTTGTGAGCAGGAAATGGGATATAGAGTCATCTATTTATTTACACTGTTCTAAAATGAACCGATTTCCTATTTGGATTCTGCACTCACTTCCGCTCATCCATAGCAAATAAACAAGACATTATCATCAGTTGTGGCATAAGTCATGCTTGAGAGCCACATTCCATGGCCTAAATCCATTCCCTCGTATATAAGACTTTTTGCAGTATTTCCAATACCCGGTTGGTGCTGAGGGAATCCGTGAAACCAGTCGGGTTCACTTTAGTTGCTAGTTGATCTAAAACTAACAACTTTGCTCCATAGAGCGCATATAAATGTCACATGGCAAAAATTATCATCGAGGCATGTAGGTTCCCTGATACACCCTGAACGGAATCACGACCCGGAACATCAACTTACTTGTGTACATGCATTTCCCATCAACTGCTATACTATGAACATCTTCTTCAAGGATGTTCCACAAACCCTGACCCAGTTGATTTAGCCAATACTGCGAAAAGTTGTTCGATGCCTAAATGTCAAAGCCTATTTTACGCAACATTACAAGTCTCGCTCATTAGCATTGACCGAGGAAGAAGACCTACATAAACAAGATATACTTGCGGATAAATTTCTCAAGTTCCAATCACTGCAAAAATATTGGCAATGGAATCTAGTCTTGTTAGTGACATTTTGGACCAAGAACAAGTTTCGCTGCTCGTTTCACTACTCAAATTACCCAACAAGAGCCATATCAAGCTACATCTTTCTGCAAACACAAGTCTTGTTGGATTTCGCATGCTTTTATGCTGCTAATTCCTTGTAAGCTGGTTCCTCTCCAACACCTCACACCTTGTCACAATTACGTAATTAACAACTCTGGCGACAGGTGAGCAGCTCCGAGGGTGTAGCGCAAACTTTATTCAGCTCTTTTATTAAAGCTGTAATGAGACAACGAACAAATTAATGATACCGGCCAGCTTGGTTCAACAATACTTTCTAAAGAAGTAAAAAATCAATCAATTTTGACACCCTGATTCCTGTGTCCCAGTACCTCCTACAGCTTCTCAAACCACGACAAAAACCTATCCAACTGTGTAATTTGTTGTCTAACAACAATTTCTTGTTGAAACAACACAACTTGATGTGATGTAAAAGGTACATTTGGGTTTTTAGCCAACATACATTCATAATCTGCTTTTGACCGGCCTCGGCTTGGATAATCTGACCTGGCTGACTGACTGAAAGAGATCAAAAGTCAGCTACGAATGGCCCTATTGCGGCCAAACACAATCTGCCCTTTAACTGTCACAACATTTCATTTGACATGCAACAATAAGGAAATGTGTATCATCATTACTCGCTCCCTGTCCCGTCGTCATCCTCATTTGCCCAGCCGACCACGTACATATAAACAATGCCTTTTGATCCAACAAAAACCTTTTCATCTGACAAAAACGCAAAGCATTGTTGCCAACAAACTCGGGCAAAACAAGCAATACAACTACAACTTATTGCCACCGCCACGTCATATCATGTCCGTCCGTCCTTTCCCACCTTTTACGTGGGACGGAAGCGCATTATTTTTAAAATCCAATTCAACTACAGGTATCCTCTGCTCTTTTCATGCAATGTTTGTACATACAGGAAGCATTCGACTATAAAATCCCTTGTCATCATCACAGTCATAATGTGTCCTGCCCTCCTGCCTTGATTTAAGCGGCGAGTCTGACAAATTTAAAAGCTTATGCCCCAGACATGCTCAGCGATTATAAAAATTCCAGCTTATGTCTTCATTTAATTCCAAGGAATAAGATGCATACAAGAGCGGCATTAATATTTCCTACTAATTTAAACACATCAAACTTAATCGTTCTGCGCGCTATTCATCATCATCAACAACAAAGCAGATATGACACATGTGTTCCATATTTTCTGATACACCAGAGGACGCAACGAAATTGCAAAACAAACGACAATATTTACTACGCGGAAATACCAATCGACCGCACACGCCTACGTACATATCTCAGTTGAGTCAGCAAACTTCTTTTTGATCAGAACGCTTGGTTGCCTATCAGGCATTAATCATGTTGGACACCCTCGCCTATTCGAAAACGATGTTTCGTTACCTGCCTCACAAGTGGATACTTCAGCCAGAAACGAGTCGTTACGCCGATATTCTCGACAACAATGAATCCAATCAGAACATGCCCATTCATAAATTATCAGTTTCATAGACAGCAATATAAGATAATAATTTGCACTGGTTATACCGCTTGCAGAAATTATAATTTTTGATCATTCCTACTCCCGTATAACCCCATTCGCTGTATGAAGCCTCACCCTTACCAACTTATGCTATAAACAAGATGCAGAAAAATTTAAAAATGACAAACTTTTGCACCAGCTGAGCAAAATTCTAACTAGCTCAAGTTTATGCTTATTCAGCACCTTTAATGTTCCTGCTGTCAACCAGCTGACGCGTCCCACGTACACCGTAACTTTATACCACCTGACAACTTTGTCATTAGCCCAATAACATCCAGCTTTAAATCAGCTCTTGAGCTTGAGGCTTTTGGATCCGAATCTGTGCCGATTGGAGCACATTGCAATTCCATCATTACGATCCAAGTCTCGATCTAAACCGCAACATCCTCTCTCGGTATCATATTATTTCAAGTCTGCACTCATGTTCTTGAAACCAATTTGAATTCCGCACGATCTGGTCTCTCTTCCCTCGGCGGCGCTATATTCTTCTTCGTTAGTTAATTTCTCTCTTTTGATTGTCTCTTTCCTGCCTTTATTTTCGCCAATTCCCAGTCATGCCACTACTGTACACACATACTGTACGCCAACATTGCCGAAATAATGCCACACTTGTTCCTTCCCCAAGGCGTTACAACTAATGTACATTTGCTAAATAAAAAACTACTCCATGTACTACTTGTGTCTTGTACATTTGTATTCCCGCATACAAAACAAATCGCAAAATTACTAACATCTGTAGCCTTCTTGTATTGTTCCCGCTGCTTCCTCCGTCGATGTGTTGTTCCAAGCCAATTTTTACTTGGACTTGTTTGAATCAGTAGAGTAAAAACTATGACAAATCCTCTGCTCCTCGTCTCCTTTCCAAAATCATTTCCATTACAGCACTTTCACCATGTCATGAATTCATCATCCTCCAGTAACAACGCAAAGAAACCACTCCCACTTGTTTCCCAGGCAAGCAATCACTTCACGTCATCTATCTTTTCGGATTTGGTCGTCGTCGTCGTCTCCGTGTCAAACCAAATACTAACTCACCATAAAGGTTTATAGCAAACAAGCTCACAATTTGTTATCAACTTTTTTTCTTGATGACAAACTTTCTTTTCGGACAAACTTGTCCAGTAATTCATCCGATTCTTCTTTCTCTCCCTTTTCTTGGCACACAATTCACGTAAGAGGAAAGGATCAAATTAAACTTTTTATGTACGTACGCCTCTTTTTTTCTGAAGCACCTTTAAATTAACAGCACTCGGATCCTAGTCGTCAGAATCTCTGAAAAGTACGCGAATTCAGAGTGATCTCCTAGATGAGAGACCAACTACTAACGTGTGAGAGACAAGTCCAAAAATGTCGTGTGAGATTCTGCCAGAGCTTGAAAACATGACACAGATGCCTGATACAAAAAGCTTGGAAAAAGCTCGGTATGCACGTAACGCCAGAAGACGCCGACCAAGAAGAAGAACAGGCAAAAATCCACTTGACTGCTGCTGCTGTCTCTCGCCGGCAAACTGACTGCTACAGCTCGCAGTGCTTTTCGATTTGGCCGTGTGAGAATTTCATCATCGTCCTTCGCTAGTCATCTCGCAACGAGATCTCATCCAGAGACGGCGAGAGAAGATTCACAAAAAGAAGAGCAGCAAAAGCGCAAGAGGAGATGCAATATGCCAGCCTACCTACAGAACAAAATTCCCACACAAACTTTTGCCATCCACCAACACCACACAGGGAGACACAAGGCGAAACACCAAACCAACCTCTGCTCCTACTTGATTCCCAGTCGAAAGAGTCAACAGCGACCATAAACCTTGCAGCTTTTACAGCTTTCTCAAATCCTCCAGGCTTGACCTTTCCAGTCAACCGTTTTTCCATCCAACATTCGCAACAAGATACGCCATAACCCGTAAACCTTTTTTAAAATCCCACGTGATCTTTGCTCTCACTCTCTTGGCATGACAAAAAGCAGAATAAGAAGCCGGACAATCTCCGATGCCGATCCCATCACAGCACTAGCACATGTTTCCGCAATCTCTCTGGATCAAACGAGTCCTATGTCGACATGTACGGCTTCATCAATTTCATGATCATGTGTCCATTTAAATGCCCATACTTTTCACCCTGTCCATCATCATCCCGGTGAACGGCCAAAAGTCCTGTGGACGTCTGTCCATCACCTTCTTTTGGCTTATCACTCCCGCCACCGACGATACATTCTTCCTGACAGCGATAAACAGACTGACGGACTTACTGCCCGCTAGACAAACTTGCGTCTTCATGTCTTCTTTATAGCAAACAAGGGATTCTTCATAAGGAAGTGAATAAAAAGTGCACAAGATGCCCAATAAAACCAATACAATCACCTGTCTCTTGACTGCCAAACCACGTTCCTTGTGTCAGTTGAAGCAGATTCTTTCCTACACGCCTATATCAAATTACACAAACTTTTGACCGATCACGTTCGTCCGCGTCCAATATTCGCAACGCAGACGCCATGACATAACACCACAACAAGATAACCATCATCAATTTCCTACTCTCCATCTGCTTCTTTTTGTTCCCATAAAACAATGCCGGTAGACAATACGTGTATGTACAAGGAACCAAGCAAAAATCCAATGTCGAACCTTAAATATCTGGGAGTCACAAGTAGCGTCAGGTGTGGGTTTGGGTTGGCGTTTATACGAAAAACTTGAGAACAAACCTTAGGCTTGGAAAGACTTTGAAAAGTATAAACTGTGAGAGCTCAGGAAACTCGCTTGGAACACAGAAGCCGCCGCCGCCGACATTTCTTCCGCCAATTTAATCTTTAAAACAGCATAAACACATAATTTACCAACTTTGTCCACGAAACAAAAAGCTTATAAAAACCGTGACGGAGAATCTAAAACCGTATTGTCTTTACTCATAAAGCCATTCGCCTTTGCAGTAAAATTGCCGACGTTAAGCTGCATTGCATCACGCATTATTCAACCGGTTTCATCGAGCACTTTTCACACACACACAGCAGTTACGAAACGAAATCTTAAACCATTAAAAATACACGCTCTTTCCTCCTGCCACATTCTTTTCGCTTTTTCCAACCTCTAATAATAACGTTCTACAGGGTAAATGAATGTCAACCTTGTATATATCTAAATATGCACACACAATAATTCTAGTCTACAAAGCCATAGAGCTGCTGCCACCAAACGTAGCGCTGTCAATGTCACACCAAAGGTGTATCTTCTCAGTTCTATGCTGATGGCTGCTAAAGTAGAAGTAGAAGCTACAATCCTAGTAATGCAAGCAGGTCTAATGCATCCATTATGTTCGGAGGCGGTATATTATACTATGCTCAAAGGATGTAGATGTAGCGCTTGCCGGCTATGGTTGGGGCGAAATACTAAACTTTCATTAGCATCTTCAGGTTCTATCAAGCTAGCTGAAAAGCTAGAAGCGTTAGATTATACGAGAAACCTCTATAAAGCGGTAGGTTGAAGCTTCCCACGTTAGCATGTATATTTGCACTCGTGCGCCAGAAGCTTGCACCCAAGCTTCTGTAACATCCTCAATATATAGGTGACCTTGACAATTGGCAAACGTGCGCCACGAACCAAGTGTAGAACGTTCTGCGATAAACTTGTCTCATCCTATTTACGTTAGATCATCTCGATCTAACGAGTCACTACATTTTTATTTCATGTTCCTTGCATCTCTCTCTGTACTTCAGCTACTTGAGCAGAAATGCCATTACATGTAGATTCTTCTGCAAAAGTACCGATATTCAAAATGGCATGCGAAATTCGTACGAAGATCTTGGAATGATCCCATGCTCAAAGTTCAAACTTGTGCAGTTTTCAAAACACAAGAATTCTCCTCATCTCTCTCCAAGTGGTCCATACATATTCAAAAGCTATTCCAATTTCGCAAGAAATATTTAACATTTGCTCGCTCACTGCCTAAACCGTAGTCACAATTTTGTCATGTCATTTAAGCTCGTTTGTCGACATTTTGAAATCTCCTATCGTCCTCTTCTTCTGAACTTCTGACTGTGAAACTACAGCTAAAAATACCGGTGACAATTACAAACTCGTGTGGGCATTAACATAATTTAACACTTATGGTGGTCATTTACTAGCAAGCCAAGACTGGTTTAGTTTGTGTACAGTCCATATAAGTACTAGTATTGGTATTGAGAGATGCACCCAAGCTAGTTTAGAATGACCCAAAACGATTGAAACGGAACTCTAGCTTTTGGCTTGAATAAGCTCATTAAGTCACTTGTCTTCAGTTTTTGACACATGATCCCGTCACCAAATCTGACAGTGAACTGGTGCTTGACTGGTTTGTCCACCATCAATGCCTGTGTCAAAAACGCCGCTTGCAGAATTGTTGCGAAGGCGTAGGAGACGTTAGAAAATCTTATGGCCTAAAGGCGTCGAGGGTTAAAGGATGACCTCAACTAGGAAGCAAGTAAATGCGAAAATTAAGCAAATCGATGAAACAAATCATGAGCGAAATTCAAACAGACATTACCACTTCCATATAATCACTCATCTAATTGCTTGACCACGTAAATTAACTCCTTGGGCAATTAAACGTCCAGCTTATCGTCAAACTTGACCAAAAGAGTGACAGTGACGACGGTGATTTGTTCTGTTCTGACACAACCTCCTTGTTGTAAATTTGTTATTTGCCGTCTTTCAAGTAACATGGGGCAAAGCAAGTAACGCATTGGCCAAGTCTGCTCGATTTTCGCCACTTCCGCTTACATCAAAGGATGGGCTAATTGGGATGCGCCACAACAAAAAAAGTCACGACAAGTTGGCGGCAAGTATTCAATGAGTCATGGTCATTTTTGAACTATGACAGAAGAGCCGGTACGCACTCGAATCAATTCAAATAAGAATCTGTAAAATACCTCCAAAACTTCCACAACTCATTCAGTGACCACACGCATCTTTTCATGTGGTCCGCCAGGTATTATTACGCAGATTGCACAAACCCTTCACCCTACAATCATCACTCTGGATTCTCCACCCTTCATTTCCATAACTTTTGACATGATCTTTCCGACAGAATGGCGGCGGCTTTCCAAAAAAGGTTTCCAGCAGCTTCCATAATAAGCCGGCGGGTTATCTTCAGGTCGAGACAACTTGCCACAATGTGTCGTGCTTTTCCTGTCCATGAATAAATGATTCATCCATCTTCATCGCTCCAATATTTCGACAGTATGTCACGTTACGTAATAAAGATTTACATTCTTGCTGACACCACTCTCCATTCATGTCTCGTCCAAACCTATTCAGAATTAGCCGATTGAATCTAATTTGATGGACCATCCTTCTCATCCACAATAGTTCATCCATTCAATCGGCAATCTTGTGTAATTTCAAAGAATTGCTGATAACATTGAAAACGTCTTCATTTCCATCGCCTCCAGCCTGGGACTGTTTTATTCAATCAGATCTGTATCGCTCGCAACACCATTTGTTTCTTCTAACAATGCCCCTTTATAGCGAGATAACCCGCAATTATGTCTGTCGTCCCAACATCGGCTCTCAAGTTCTTGTTTAAAAACTGTTCAAGAAACCCATCATTAATTTTCAATCCGAACGAAGCTCAAACGACTTTCGAATGATATCGCGAAAAGCATTATGGCGTTTAAAGTACTTTACAAATGTTTCAAACCCTCATTCTAAAGCCCATGAATTCTTTCACGTTTGTTTCGCCATCTTACAACACAACTCAAGAGTAGAGGCCAAAAATTATTAACGGTAATTTCGCAGCTGTTGGTCCTTAAATTCCAAGTCTTTAAATAAAATTTTCAACAGAAAAAAAAACCGAAAATGGTTTCAGGTCCGCATTCCAGCTTTCGCTTTGATGGCAGAAACGTGTGCTCCGGTAGCATTAAGCAACAGCTCAACGGCAATTTTTTCATTTGATTTAAAAAACATGGGCGGGGTAGACGGTAGAGGTGCACATGCATCGGCTATAATTTTTCATTAACTCTGGAAATTATCAATTTTCATTCTCATTTAGTCTCTCTGACGTATCGTTCCGACCAAACAACCGATTCAATGGTTATTATCTGTCAGAAAATTCAATAAGCTAAAAACTTGATTATTTTTGGAATAGGCAGATGCCTGCCTATTCCATCAAGCGAAGAAGACTCCACCCTGTGTAAAGCAGATATTTACAGTAATTAATTAATATTGACTACATGCACATCGTAGCGCGAGCAGTTGTATGTCCAAATTCACACACCATTTTTCTGATACATTTTTGACATCTTGCATAATACTCAGTAAGCTCTGACGTCATATTCCTGCCAGTCTCCAGAAACCTTTTGTCGGCATCCGCAACCCCACATTCCTCGAAGTTCACTTTATGAGGTCGAATAATGTCATAAGGAAGTTTGAAATTATCGCAGAATTCTGTATCATCTTCTAACAAGCACTATGGTTGCTCTCCAGTTTAAATTCAATTACACTTGACATTTAATTATTCATGCATTGCCTCATTACGTTGCTCCTTCAATCTTTCAAATCTACAGCTCCTTGTATTAATCCTCGATTGGCGGTTAGTCCAGCTATACTTTAACACATTCAACAACTTTTAGGCTCCGACAATAAAGTACAAAAGTGCTAAAACTCTTCATTTTGACTGCATGCAGTAAACACGGATGTGCCGAAACCTATCACGAATTCAAGCCACCTTTTCAATTTACAACCTTGGCCGAGCATTCATTAGGATGCAAACTGCTTCCATGAAGGGTGCAGTCTGGGTTGTAAAATTGCGACATATATGTATAATGATTATTCTGAAAGATGGGGTCAGCCCCACACCTACAGCTTTATTTCCAAGCTTGATCAATATAGCCATTTTCATCTCAAAACTTTTTAAAAAGACGACATTTCACAAGGAACATGACTCTCCGGCACGATTTCCTCCTCATCAGCGATTGATGACGAAGATCGGCTTTAAGACATGTATTTATGACATTCTCACTCCAGCAAGCACATATTGCGAAATTTATAAAAAACTGCGCTGTAGTGCAACTTGGCATGACATAATCAAAACACATGCTTTTCTATTCATGCCCGCGAATTTATTAATGTGCATGTAAAGCCTGAATAGGAATGATGTCATATAGAAATCAGCATGACAAGATGTAGTTTCTTGTGTCTAACTCAAGAGCACTTTAGATACAGTGGATGCACTTTTCAATTATGTTCCTCTCAATGCAATTTTGCACTACTGATCACCGACTGTGACAACAGTCAACACTTATCCAATCAACAAAATGACCTTACCCGTCTAGTAGTATACCGATGCCGTCCCTGTTTAATTTCAACTGAAAAGATTTGCAGTTGCACTTTGACCACGTGAATCGTTAATTGACACCTGGCACATACACACAATGTGCTAACTTATCTACTTTATTTGATCACTTCGCCGTGCAGAAACAGTCGTTTGGCTTGCGTTTCCGGTTGAAACCATGAATGACAAAAGTCCAAAGCTTCTCAATTGCACTCTACTTTCACCCAACAAATCGACCGCCCGGACATCAATCAACGATCCAACTGACTCTGAATCCTGCGAGTGCATGTGGGAAGCACTCGTGCTTATCATCGAAGTCGGACCAAGTCTGATAATGAAGCTCATACATATAAACACACACACATGTTTCAATTCCCATAGCGTCCTCGTCGTCATTCAGCCTTGATGCATGCACAGCGTCATCGCTACTTGCATCGTTAAAAACTATGGTGTTTATGCACGACACGAAAGGATGCTACGCTTTGCAAACAAACCAAGATGGACCAGGAGGAAAAAGCATCATTCAACAGCGTTTTAGAACAGTAGAGAGTTTCAGGCTAAATTTTTCATCTCCTCCACATTGCGTCTAGTGCAGACTTCTTTTCCGCACAGCTTTAAAATGCTAACAAAAGTCCTTTAAACTATAAATAAATAATGACGTGACCAAAGGCGTAAGGCGCCTCTGTTCCTGCTGCACATGTTCTTCTCTCGTTTGCAACGTAAATTACCACCAACTTAAAAGCTGACGTTCATTTTAGCTAAAAGACACTCCTCTTTTCCATGCATGGTTCCTGTCTTTCTCACATTTCCTCCCGTTAATTTTGCGCTGCAGTTTGGTGCATTGTAAACAAACCCGAGTCGGGCATTTTGCAACGCGAGCAGAGCTCTAACCATTCATCTATCTACCTGGCACGGAAACGCATGGAAACGTTGGGGACAAGCAGCAGACGCCAGAAAGATTCTGTTCAGAACATATATATCATTTCACCACTTGTTTCCATTATGGAGTCAACTTTTCCGAGATGTCGTTACGTTTTTACCCAGTCGGGACGACAACCACCGGAGATGTACCCCCGAAATTCCTAACATGTCATCCTTCAAGTCAAAGTATTTACTCGGGAGCACGTGTGCATTTCTGAAAAGACGCTCTTGCCATTTCTTCAAAGTTGTCTAACGTAAATGATCCTATTGCTCTTTTTAATCTCGACTTGGAGTAATGAGAAGACAGACGATGTCTTTCAGCGTTCCAAAGCAACTTCACTCTCCAGCAAACTTGGAATCATTAAAATACAATCTCCGGAACAAGTTTACAGCATGCCGTGTATATGTGCTGCAGGATGTTCCAGGTGTCGGTCTTCAGCAGGTGAAATTTATAGCTGGTCGAAGCCAATTTACAACCTAGACAAATTACCACCCCCAAATTGTCGATTGTAAATGCCCTCTCTGGCTTTCTAAATGCACCTGTTGTCATGCACAGGCCATTCATGAGGACAGCAGTTTCATTTATTCAAACTCATTCCACTTGTTCCGACTGAATCAACAAAACTTTTGGGAATACTCATCATCATTGGCTACCTTGATCAAAACAACATGAACCAGGCGTAACCTTGCAAAATCCACAATGTCACAAACACCAAGTTTTTTATACACACGCTTCAGAGAACCACAAGAAGGCAAACTAGGCAAGCCCAAATTGACTTGACATTTACCAGCTGCTCTTTGTAAGGAGTAAGGAATATCAAGTATATATTCTGCAAAATTTCGCAAACCCGACTCACATTCAAACGACCTTTGGTGAGACGTACACCTCTGCAGGTTCTCGGATGTTGCAATATTTACAAAGGCAGCAAATCATCTAAATCAAACACTAATTTCAAGGTTAGCTTGAACATGGAATCTCGAGACCAAAACCTTGGCTTGGTGCAAAATAGATGAACTTTGGATGGAATTATAGAGGAGAAGTCCTGAATAAACTTGGCTATTAATACCTTTCTCAACGATGTCCTCTATTTCTCCCTGTTGCTTCCGCTCGATCAATTAATTTATTATGCCAGCAATCTAATAACAAATATCCACAGATGTAATAGATGATCTGGGTCACAGTAATGTTTGGAAGTCGTATATCTCCGCCCGTCAATTACCTTATCGGTAAACATGATTATTCCATGTGCTTCTCGTCGTCACATTTATATTATACCATTTGTGTTATATCAATACATCGCTCGCCTCAGGCTTCCTAAACGCCTTCAATTATCGCGTCCTTCCTGCCTAATCAGACTCGTGGCGCTTGTTCACATGTTCTGCTTATTGGAAACAGGTAATTGCTCGAGATACAGGTTGTTCCATCCAACCTTTAGATTGATGAACATGCATTAATTGGATCGTTCTTCTTATACGTATTGTGTAATTCACCAAAATTCAACTCCCATTAACCTCTTGGCCATTTCTTTGTGAATTAACGCTCTTGAAAAAATTGTAACAACCTCACACTTTGTACAACTTGAATTTCGTGACCAGCAAAACTGCTCCCAAGTTGCTTCAATCAATTTTTAATTGCCGAAAACAATATCAAACAGGTTTACCTGTAAAGTAGAGGTGGAGGTGTGGAAGCAGATTCCGAAACAAAAACGTGTCTCGTTTACGCTCGTTCCGAACGCTGGACAAGTGCGCGCGAGATTCAAAAATGTAAACAAATCCGGCTCGCACGTACGTAAATAAACAATCTCTATTGGACTGCTCTTCCACTAGAATCTCGTTTTAGACAGCGTAGCACCGGAAACACTAAAGTTCTTCACATAATCTCCTCAAGTTCAAGTTATATTATTGACAATTAGAGCTTCAAAGTTACCGGAATTCGCTTAAGGCTTCTTGAATTGAACTTTGCTAACTTTTGAAACTAGAGCCGTCACTTTCAGCAGATTCTTCTACTGTTTGTTTTTGAATTGAAATGCTTAGAAAGCACTGTTTGCTGTTCCAACTTTATGAACACAGTTAAATTCCACAAGGAATAACCAGAATTAAGAGGAAGAATCGCAAAAAGTTTCTTGAGAGCAAATATCCCTTGAAGGCCGGTTTGTCCCACGATGACACCTGGACGAACTAAAGTACTTGAGTTTTGGACGTATCACTGAAATTCGCAAGGGTGTTGTTGAAAAATGGCAAAATTCCGACTTGATTCCAGCACTAGCTGGGCCGACAGTGTCTTGGCAAACGCACCCACTGAAACTGAGTTGTACTTAAAAAGTACGCATGCACATCGGCCAAGGCAAATCCCGTAAAGGAAAACCCCAGTGAGCCGAGTCAAACTGCATCGCCGAAAGGGAAACCTCAATAGCAAAAGCCTTGATGGTTCATGCGTGCGTATGTTTGAACGCAAGCTCGACCACGTTCAAGCCACGTATATATCCCATTTCTACCCCGTAGTCGTCGAGCTATCTGAACGACTCTGACGGAATACCATTGGAAGGAACGAGTCGGAAAATAGGGGGAGACGACGAGCAAGGCAATTCTGTACTACTAGTAGTAGTAGAACCATAAGAATCATGTTCCAGACTTGTGAATATGTAGGTACAAACATGTTGGTAGAAGTGTGCCTTTTGGACAATATTTCACAGCCTACCCTCCATCCAGACACCACGTCTCGTCTCGGGTAACTACAAAACTGGTGTTGGAACCCGTCGGTGATAATTCCAAGAAACGCTACTATTACAACTACCCGCCGCCTTTGCAGGCAATTGACTGGAGAAAAGATTTCCTTCTTGGTACAGTCTTTAGACATTTATGCATTACATACACCAAGGCGGGCAGAAGTGTTGTTGCTGTTGGTGTCACCCGGTGTATGTAATAATACCTACGCTGTTTTAGACGGCTCTCGTACCCTGTCAATATATAGTGTGCGTAATGCGGGTGCCAAAGACTAAAGACCGGGAATTCCCCTCCTTTTGGCCTAGGTTATGTCCTCTGAATCGGTAATGTTCAGGCCACCAAATGTGAATGTTATGTACAATTTCGAGATTGCAATAACCATTTTGGGGGACTCGAAATCCTTTAATCGTGCGGCCGCTATCCGATTATAGTATATGTGATCTTTATTATTTGACAGGAGCGGTTCCTCAATTCCAATCCGATATCAACCTTTTTGATCTGTCTGCATTAATGAACGTGACGAAGGTCGAATAAGGAGGAACCTTTTCCTGTTTGTCTGATGCGGTTCACCCAAAATTGCATCCTCAATAAAAGTCAGCTCCGGCTTCCGGTCCACACTGTACTGTATATATATTTTTGTTGGACTCGCCGTATGCACGTGCGTGTATTTTTCGTTACTAATTTGAGACAAGAGTGCGTCATATAAAACCATCCGCCCGTATCTTGATTACTTTTTGTATCATCAACATCCCGGTCTATGTCTGTCGTCGTCGTCGTGGTTCTTTTGAAATCACAGCCCAAGTCATCTTGCTTTAATTTCATCTTCACAACTCTCGGCAGCGATAAGTAACTCGCCTCACACCTGGTGAAATGCCGGTTGTAAGACACCAGGTAAAAATTACACGGCTTCTTCAACAACCGGCTTTGTTACTCCTTGCATCACGTAACGAGATACGAGACTCGCCATTAAGTAAGAAGAAGGAAAAATGCCACAGGGCAGTGCTCTTCACCCACTATGATTTCATTCATTTCTCTCTCAGGTGTGCAACCACTTTGAAGAAGAAGACAATATCAAACTATTGCCATTCTTCTTCTTTTTCTCTTTATCGGCTACGGTTATGCGGGGGTGGCATTTTGTCTGGCTCCTCACTCACGTAAAAATGAATCCTTCTCATCTCTGTTTCAGGTACCTCATTACGTAATTATGGCAGTTTGTTGTGAGTTATTCAAGACGACCAGGACGGCGCCCGCTTGCAATTTTATGCATCGTGGCCTACGATTCATAGGATCCTTTTACCCCTCTAAATATTCAAGAAATGTTTTCCCCAGAGCTTGCGTCCTTATCTTTTAAAAAATTCCTTCAACTGACTCATCTTGAATGTGGTTACCCTTTACGTGTTTCTCATGGCGGTAGATCATCAGGCGTATCTTTCGCGGGATCGAACCAACCAACTCGGTGAGAACAACGAGGGTTGGTTGGAAGAAAAGTTAAACATCAGAGACATTTTCTAAATTGCGGTGACGGGAGAAGAGTCCATTGCTTGAGATGATGACATTTGCAAAAGAGCATCTTGAAAGACGCTTTGTTGGGAAACCGAGATACAAGTTTGTAAGTCAACTTTCCGGACAGGAAGGAAACAAACGTATATATGCAGGAACAGTATTCAAAGACATGACTTTTTTCAGAGAGAAACACAATATCCTAGATCATCCTAAGCCGACAAGAACAAGTGGATGCTACAATCTCGTAGAGTGAAAGTCAAAGAGTCAAGTTGTGGACCAGTATTTTATTTGCGGTGAAACGACTCCAAGTTTACATCAAGTCAAGTGCGCATGCATTAAAATGTTGTTGCACTTGCAACTTGATATTTGCGTTTAGAGTTTGGAAATTTAATGGCTTAGCACGAGAATAGCTAAAATAGCAGAAAAAGTTCGAATGATGTGCATTAAAGCACTCAAGTATATGAATTACTGCAGAAACTCTCCAACTTCTCCCATTACCAGACCGACTCTCAATCGTTACTTCATTTATAAATATTGAGTGACTCGGCTCATTTCCCACGCTTTCTTCAAGACTTGAGTCAAGAGGCTGGATAAAAGAACGTCTGGTTCAAATCAAGCTGTTTACGTTTCTCAAAGAAGAAGGTAAACTAACCTTGCCAGCCAAGACATGAGAATTCCATGGCTCCTCCCTCGCAATTTATATCTCTCAAAAAGGAGACAAAGTTTGGATTTCAAATGATATGAATTGATGTCGTGCTGGGACAGAGCGTAAATACGCATTCCGTGTTTGCTGTATAAGTTTACAGCAAACTGTTATCAATAGAACCATAAACGTTTTGTTGCAATAAATTCTGACATGATTGTTCCATTAAAAATACACATAGAGTGAGCAAAGAACAAACTGTGTCCAAAACGGACCAGCATCAGGCCAGACCTTATTTAGCTTAGCCTTTTGACTCGACATAAGCCTCGAATTATTATCCAGCAGTAAACGATTTGAATGAACCAGATCGTAAACCAGGCTGAAGTTGAGCCATTCCATTGTTTGCTAGCCAACATGGCCGTCGAAGAAGTCGAAAACATTTTGAAAAGCCTTATTGTTTTTATCTCTGTCCGCTACAGTATACGGAAAGCTTTTCCTTTTTTGTCACAAGTCACAATTGGCCCCACATCCTCAGACAAAGCTCAGACGGCTAAAGTTAGTATATGGCAAGCCTGAGACCAAAATCATTTTTGCTGTCCAACATTATTATAGTTATTGTATAACCGTAATGTATTCAGTCTTCAGCCGTCCACATTTTACGATGTATATACGCCGCAAGTACAGTACAAGTACAAGACAGGCTACCTCAGTTGCGATACAGATTGTACAACTTTTTACGACAGACCGTTACTACTGGGTATGTGAATATATACGAGATTAGTGCCTCAAGCATGAGTCAGAATGTCATTATCTCTAATGCTAAATCAGAGTTGTCTGTACGGACAGGAACAGCCTACAGCGCCATCTACACAATTGTTCGCGAAATCTGGCAAAGCGTCGTATACGAAAGAGTAACACTTGGCGTCTTCTGCAGATTACTCAACTTGACGTAATTAACGTACCCGAAGATTGTTATCAAATACATATGCAAAGACGCATGAATTATTAAGCCAAGTATATTTAAACTAGACATTTTTGCTAATCATCCGTAGTGCTTAACAGAGATGCGATGAAAGTTCTTAAAATTGCCTCTTGCCCAGAAGCAAAAGCTGACAAGGCTCATTTAAGCTTCTTTCGAGTTTGTCAATGTTGCTTTGCTGAAATTATCCGAAACCATCATAACAAAATTTTCAGCAAAAACTCAAATGTGCTCTCTGCAAATCCACAAGACATGAGAATGAGATTTCACTTTTTTTTAAATTCACGGCTTCGCACATGAATGTCATACGCATGGCGGATGGCTCCTCGTTGTCAGGTAATTTAGACAGGCTTGTGGCAAAGTTCTATTAGTTGCAAAATGCTTATTACCTGTGACAACGCTCGTGAACGTTTTGTACGCCGGAGAACTCTGCCGAGCTTTTTAAGCAAAGTCAGGTTTTTCATACTCTGAACTTTTGGATGGAACCATTAATAGAAGCACATTGTTACAATAGTTCACACGCAAATTTTCATGATTGTGAAACCGGATATGATCAATCAGGGACAAATATATATTATATACCTGGCATCTATGTATTTAATACTACTCGTTTTAGTTTTTGCACATGGGAAGTCGGAATGGCCTCGTACTTAAGAAACGTTAATGGTACAAGAAGAAATATAGGTAGATATTTGAAAGGCATTTTGTGTACTGACATTTCATTCAGAAAAGCAGATGCCCATTTTGCTGATGTAGCGCAGCGCATTTTATCATTCATTATAGTTGCACGCTGGCAAATTAACGCACGTTTCTGCTCATAAATTGCCGCTTAAAGACAGATATTCATATAACCAGCTACCCGGCAAATGGCAAGGAGTAATAATACTTTTGCACTATAAACAAATTCTTGTTTCAACTACATTTTAATGCCTTTTAGGGCATATGTTTTGATGAAGTTTGCAAACTGGTACATTAACCCCACAGTTTAAAAAGTATCCTGTTTACTTTGGCTAATTTTACACTTCCCGGATGGTCTTTAAGTAAGTGCGTTTCTTTCAAGAACAGGGAAATTGGATGCGTTTGTACTTGAGTTTAAAGACAAATCGCGGTGGTCTGCTGCAATCACGAGAATAATTTCGCTGGCACGTTTCTTTCATTCGCCCGTGATTTAGAAAATCGGGTTTCAGGTTACAGCAAAACTATAAGAGACAGAAATGGAACTTTGATTATAGTTTAGTGAACTGGAGCGGAACTTTGCAGCCTATCTTTAGATTTATCTGTTATACATGCATCGTTAACTAACGTTTGCTGATAATAACCGGACTGCTTGCGGGCTTTTCTTCTAGAGGAAAAGTGACTTGGAAAAACACTTACCTTAATGAAGACTCGATCGGATCATTAGGATCTCCCGAATTCCTATGATGATGGTGGTGATGATGATGATGACTTGATTTGTTGTTGCTCAAGTTGGAAAGCTGGCTGTCATTATTGCCAGTTCGCAAACTGCCCGGATCCTCGGAAACCGGGGTTTCGAAAATCAGCGTTTCAACCATTGATCCTTTGGAACTGCCGAAGGAAACTCTGAAAAAATTGAATGGATAAATTTAGCCAACTGTAGGATTCAAACACAACGGAGGAACACCGAAACGAATTTAATAAATTTGGAGGCACGTCATTAATCTGTCGTTAGTATCCAGTTCGCACCTAGTAATATCTTTATAACCTTGTTGAATTTCCGAACGCAGGCTCCGAAATGTCAATATAATGTCAGGAGGATTTGATCTACAGCCAATAAAAGGGAAATATTTCAGCAAGTCGTCTGACCGTCGTTTGTGTGTGTGATCTTATACAGGTTCCAAGAAGGAATGATGTAAATATCTGCCGGTACAAACCGTTCTTTAATGGAGAGACGTCTGTAATAAATAAGCCGAGACAAGATTGATGATTCATGGCCGAGGAGTCTGACTTCAATGTTTGCTGCTATTCTTATTACGATAAACCTTCTCGAGTTGAATCTGACATGATGGGCGATTCTGCCTGAAGTAAATGGCGTATAATAAGAATGACGTAAGCGGGAGAATGTATATCCTGGGACGCTTTACATGACAAGCATTTATAACCATGCTGCGACTGCGATCGAATCTCTTGGTAATTGGTAATAGTTTTCTTCAAAGTCAATAGCCAAACAAATAAAAAGGAGCTCAAGTTCGACCCATCGTGTTCATATGGTTTTGGTATGCCGTGGTGTTCTATTGCTACAAAGATCTTCTTGGTATTTGGCCAGCGGGTGTCGTGTTTACTATTTAGAAATTTGCCATTAATTTTCGCCAACTGTGAAGTTCTGTACCCCATATGCTTCGGTTTGGGAGGTTAAATTAAT
This sequence comes from Sphaeridia pumilis, assembly GCA_034698345.1. NCBI lineage: Eukaryota > Metazoa > Arthropoda > Collembola > Symphypleona > Sminthurididae > Sphaeridia > Sphaeridia pumilis. Next base: position 31,194 of record JAQGBJ010000027.1, read on the forward strand.
AGTTCGATGTAGGCAGTGAGAACTTGGAGAAGAAGAAAAAACCAGGATCAAGGTTATTCAACGGGAGAGCGTGATTGATGGATGAGTGACGATGGATGCAGTGTGGCTAATTTGATGTCAGATACAGTACCGTGAGCGCAGGTTGTGAATGGTTATGATATCTGTAAATGGCTTTTCGACCAAAGTCACGATCAAATTCATCAACCAAACAGGCTTAGGAGCCACACAAAAAGTTGATGACGCTTCTTGCCTCTCGTGAGCCATTCAAGTGGTTTTTTCAAGTGATGATTAAAAAGCAAACAATTAACATGTGAATGCCATTTGGAAAGACAGCGATCACAAGGAAACAGTTAGCGGATAGAAAGATGGCAAGAGGATTTTCAAATAGTCATAAACATTCTGGTTGTATTGTGTGACCTTCAATCAATTGCACTTAAGCCTCAATGGCAGGCAGCCGCCATTCGTTTATATGGTATCGTCGATCCGGCCATAAACAAACATTACTGATGTTATTTGTTAGATGTTACAACTACGAAATCTGTCAACCTGATGCCAAAAGCCTGTATTTCAAGAAATAGAGAATATTTGCGAGTTGTGCTTGTATCTCGGGGACAAGTTTGTGGAAAAAGCAAATCCTATAACAAGACATAAGTAAACCAAGGCTTGTTATAAATATTCATTGTTTACTCACTACTTTCCACTAAATTAATGGAAATTGCATGGCAAGCACAATGAGAAAAGTAACGTAAGCACTGTCCCTAGCATCTGCAGAGAAAGTAAACTACTGATACTTTCCCCACAGTTTTTGACATGATCAATAGGGGGCGCTGACATTATCTGAAGTGAAAAAACAGAAGAGATAATCGAAATACAATGAGACTTGATTATTTCGCACTTACCGCTTAAGCCCCGCACTTTTATTGCCATTTGCACTTTTCCCAGTTTTCATCACCACAGGTGTGGTTGCGACAGCAGTAGCGGGTTCTTCTGTATTTTTCTCATTGATGTTGTTCGTCATGGCATCAGATTTCAGCTTGGTGGGCGTGCTCGCAGCAAGTACGACGTCAGCCTGTGGCACTGTCTTTTCTTCGAAGCTATCCCGAAGTCTCTTTGTGGCCCCATTGCTGGCTGCTGCTCTGACTGCATTCGGCGAAGAGTGATGGGTTTTCATGGTTGTGGCCGTAGCAAGGTGTTTGCCGTTATTAATTTTGTTATTTCGTTTCACAACCTTTGACTTGTCCATATTTTTTGCCTCGTCAGCAGCATCACTATTAACGGTTTGGTAGTTTCCGTTCACATTATTAGTTAAATCTCTATTGTTTCCTTCTGTGGCATTTATGTTATTGTTGCCATTTGCAGCATCCTTGTCGATATCGTTGTTTCCGTTGTTGAAGACGACTTGGAGAGTCGACTCCTCAGCAGCGTTATTGCTCATGATGATTTGCGGCTCTTCCGCAATAATACTCAAGTTTGTTGAATTGATCAAGTTAATTGCTTTCACTCCCCTGCCGTTGGCTACGACGACAGTTGTGGTAGCAGAAGTCGTTTCGGTAATGCTGCTGATATTGCTTTCGTCTTTGACGCTGGCAATGTTTATATTCGGCTCAGTACTGAAGGCGAGCATCTTGTGCCGCCCTCCACCGTCGGATACATGAACCATATTCTATAACTGAAAGGTTGACGACTAGCGAAAAGAAATATCTCACTACTAGAACAACGGGACTCGTTGAACACTCCAGTGTGTTCGTTCGTTGTTCGATAAGGTACACAGAAAATACGTCGAGGTTTGGCGGCGGTGTATGGATTTTTTCGATGGCACTTGAGGTATTTGATGTCACTCACATTTCCAAAGTCTTGCCAACCTGCAACCAGAAAAGAAATTTATCATCAGCGACAACCGGTTTCATGCCAAGTGGAAATTCAATATCGGCTTTGATTATTAATCTCCTTTGTTGATGATTAAATGTCACAACATGTTCTCGGACTAAATCCCTCATCGGACTGTTGTTAATGTTGAGAATTATCTTGAGGTGACACACGAATTTCGTGCCAAGTCAAGGTTTGCATTTGTCCCAAGGAAAACACACATTTTCTTCCGGGGCAACAGATAAGGCAAAAACGACCGTGGCGTTTGTTTTCGTTGACCAAGTCTTGGCAACGAATTCTTTGCTCAGTCATAAATACTAATTACAGCGTGCTCTTGAGAGCGTCTCATAACCTCAAGGGCGTGTCACCGTGTGGTTTATCAGTCACTGTCGTTTTTTCCCGAAAAACCGAGGAAATTCCAAGTCAGCGCTGTCGTGTCCTCATCTCTCGTTGCATATAATTGCTAATTTTCTCTCTCAAAAATTCTTCGTTCTCAGGCTGTCGCCGACTTGGCTGCTTCATCGCAGACGGAGAACAACAACAGTCATTAATTTCTCAGCTGTTTGGAACAACATGGGGTAAAATATTCTGAGTACTGCAAGCAGCAAAATTTTTCTGAACAAGGGACACCGAAAGTTGGAGTTTCCAGGCTCTTAAACCACGAGGGAATTCTTACTTTTATTCGATAAAGGCACCAAGAGCTGAGCTTTTTACTTAAGTTTATATGAAGACAATGAATTGGCATACGCGAAATCTCTTGCTCATGATCGCTTTTACTCTGATAATTCTATCGAAACTATGGCTTGACACATGTAATCAATGTACAAATTTTATTACCGCGAAAATTTTACGACATGGCCAGAACGATGCATAAGTTCTCTCCGAATTCTCACACGAGGGCACTGATTACGACTTGCGGTTTTTACTTATTGCATAAATAATGAGTTACGACTCTTCCACCTGTAAAAGAATCGTAAAACTGCGACCTGACTCTCATTTGATTCTGTGTACATGTTGGCGAATTCCTGCAAAAGCTCCCGAAGTTTGTTTATAAACAAACCTGATTTCGAACCTCTTTTCGCCTTCGCCTGTACAATTTTGCATGTAGCCGAGGTCGAAACTTGTTTCTTCAGTCAATTCGATACCTCGAGTTTAAAAATTTGCACTAGAATTATAAACGTGTCTTATGTAAAAAGCTTTAGCGAATGTAGGCGGATGTAGGGAACCTACGAGCTCTGAATATTCCGCTGCGTCTTTCCAAATACCATTTAGAATTCCAGCTGTCAGCCGGCTGAGTGGTACTAACACACCTTTTCGTCTGCCACATAATTTCCTGGGTGTTAAAATAAACTTTGCAAAAAATAGTATTTTTTGTCATTGTCCTTTGTCTCTATACTATGCACCATTTCATGGAAGCCAACTAGTTCCCTGTGCTTCCCAACGTCCGACGTCGCTCTGGTAATTTGTGCACTAGAATATTACGCAGTTTCTCAAGGAACTTGTACCTATGGCTATGGAGATAGCTTTCAATGAGAAACCTGAGAATAGTTCCAAGTTTGCAACCAAATTCTAGGCAAATATTCCGAGCTCCTATTATACGTGCCGTAAAGGGCTAAAGACTATTTACGACTGACGTACAAAAGAAATACCACTTCCATTGTAACTAAATACACTTTGGTCGAAACCGGAGCAAAGCAGTGTAGGCGAATATGCGTGAAAATCAGAACGTTTTCCGGGCGGATATGCCAGTTTCGGGTTTTCAGTTTCGTTAGCTTGGTGTTGACGGGCTTCTGACCAAAAACGTCTGTTGGATTGCCTTCCTTTCACAGTTGTCACTTTACAGAACTTCAGAATTTCTGACAGGCGTTTGATAAGTAAGTGCATACAGATTTAGGCTACCGGATGGACGGAAGCCACTAGTGTGTAAGTGTATCTCTTCCCGTAACAGTTCTGTAGAAGCCACTGAAATGGAACAATGTTATGAGGAAGATGTGAAGGAACTATGTGACAGTTTATACCAAGAAGTATGACTTTTGCCAATTTCCGTAGTTTGCTAAAAAAAGGTCATAGCGTGTGAGAATCATCTGGTCTTGTTCTACGATTGATCTTTGTGATAGTTTTGTTTTTATGGCGACATAACTTTGGCTTCTCTCTTCAAGTCAAGTGTCGCTGGTCATTTCATGTAATGTAATTTCCGCATTACTTATCTCTCGACTGCCTTGCCTGATCGTTAAACTTTGGCTCTGCAGAGACACTTAAAAATGCTCCTGAGATTAAGCAATAGCTCTGGGGCTGCTTAATTGGAGAAACCAAAGCAATTTATAGGGCGGTTCAAACACTTGAAGACTCAATTCACAGCTTATCAAGCAGAGCTTTTAAAAACGTTACCCGCTTTTTCAGGTAGGGCCTCTGACCTCCCAACGCCTCCAGCAGGCCACCGGATCAGCAGACCCGTAAGAGCCACGCCGGGTTGCCCATATGTAGAAGGGTTTATCGTGATGAATGCGGATGGGGAAAATATTATGACATAATTTATTGCGGGTGCGTCTGTACAAAAACTCACGCACCACGCACACATATATACACATAGAAGCATTTGAATTCATGTTCGAAGAAATGAGTCTGCAAAACCATCAAATGGCAATAATTACTTGCTCGTTCTCAAAGGTAGTGGTGCTTCAAGCTAAATACAGTCATCCGCATAGCCTTTAATTTCTGATGCGTACCAACTACATGGAATCGTAATCAACCGCCATATTGCTCTTAGCAAAATCTCTTCCGCCTACGCACAAATATCGATTCGCATTAAAAGGCTAAAAGCATCACATGGCTCAATCGCACAACAGCATATCAGCTTACATTTATGCGTCTTTTCTTGATTGCTTTTTATTTATATTTCCGACCACATGGGTGATTTGAGTGAGACGATAAAATGCTATCTACACCGTGTGAACTTTCACCTTGTGGAAATGATGGTCCTAGAACCTTCGACAGATTTCGTCTGACCGCCATTAAAATCACCTTTTTAGCTTTTGTAAACAGTACATGGGCTCCAGAATTTGCCGCGAATTAAAAGTCCTGACGGCAGTATTAAATTAGCAAAGAAACTGCAAAAAAGTTCCCACGGTCCCAATGCTAGTTCTCAGCCGGCAGTGAAAATCCTCATCATCACCGACACTTTTGATATGGGGCAATAATGGAGGACTTGATGTAACGTCCTTTCCTCTATGACCATAAAACTTATTATTCAACTGTCGAATAGTTTATGTCGATACATGTCGGACAAAAGTTGAGAAGGATTCACGTAATCTTCTTACATTACCACTTATCATCCTCACATCATCATTATACAGTACGGTCGGTCAGCCATCGCGTTGCCTTTCGGACTTGTGGTTCCGCGGAGGATCACGTGCGTACACGGTAAATGTTATCTTGGCTTTGTTTTGAGATTAACAATTTTCAGCAATGCTGGCGCACATTTATCATTCAGAAATTGCAAAATTCTATCAAAACTTACAGAACAAAAAATTGACGTAACTCAACACAAATGAGGTTCGGCATATCAGCAGCGGATCGAAAATCGAACCCAGCTATCATCGACGAGTCGGTGGTGGGTCCGTTCGTTTGTCAGTCTATACTTGACAGCCTACGCGGGTCTGCCATATAAGCTAGAATTAATTACGGGGAAAATTTACGGCCTCAACTCATCATTTAATCATCCTTCAAACCGTGCATCTTTTCCAGAAACACTGTAACAGCCTTGTTGTGTTCACGAGAATATCAGGGTTTGGTTCCACTTCTGGACTCAACTAACTAAAAAGCATCGCGTTTATGCTCGGAATGTGATTGACGAATTGGATGCAAGATCCGAGTACAGCCATTGCGATTGACACGGGCTATAAATAATTGGCTTGCATCATAACAAAGTGAAGCTTGTTTTTCACAGCAAAACATTGTTAACGACTTTTGACTTCAAGCTCATGACATGGCTTTCAGAAACTTGTAAGCGGCAAAAGAACATCAAACCACGATAAAGCCGACGGATGAGGTTATTCAGGTTTCCAAGTTGTGAATTTCTTCCACGGTTGGAACTCAATCCTGAAAGACAAACGGCTTACAACTAGCGTGTTATGTCACACGCTATATCATTTGTCTCTCACGTATTTGCAATGACTTCAAATGTCAATATTTTGCAAAACCTGTTTCGATTTACTTGGCTGCACGCTCTCATAGGTCAGGAGCAGCAAGAAATTTTTGTTTAATGGTTTTAATACCCGCATTGCCTCGGACCAGTCTTCATAAAAAGTTACTAACTGCGCTGTCGGAACATTACAAGTTTGATTTGCATTCTGGGCATTCGAATGGATCTTCTTTTCCTTTCGACGTCGTTTACTTGATAGTGAAAAGGTATCTGGATTAAATTTATTGCATGAAGCTTGCATTATCTGTGTCCTGTGTATTACCTGTTTACGTCTTTGCAACTCTTTGAAGTTGCACTTGGGTTGAGAAAAGGTTACCGGCTTTATATTGTTGCTTGAGACTACAATAGCTTTTATTATGTCGGCACTTTGTACAATACACAACAACTTTCACTGCAGCGACTCGCTTCCTGGTGATTGCCTCGTCAACCTACTCTGGAGCACTTAACACGGGTTGTTTGAATGTAACCTGCTCGGTAATTTAACCAGCACTTGGACCAGTTGAATAGGCTCCCGGGTCTTATTCCGCTTTAAATAAGCCTCGAAACAAGGTTATAATATGCATCAAAAACAGCGTAGAGTCTGGCGAGAACAGCAGTGCATAAAATGATTATCTCATTTCCATGAAACGTTCCAAGACACACTTTACGACCCGTTCAGCTTTTATGACACGGCTCCACACCTCCTTTTCCTTGTCTCATCTGTTTGACTCAAAGTCAGTGCACACACCTCGGACTTCTAACACACTAGAGCTTCTTATGCACTCACAAAACCGACTTTGTATCTATTTTAGAACGGAAATTTCACTTTTCGCTGCGACCGTGGCGAATATGGTAAAAAATGCCCGGCATGTGCTTGCGTCCTAAGATGATTTTTCCTTGCTTGCACCAATGTTTGACAGAACCGGGAAATGAACATACACTGGTGAAAAATTACTGTTCATTGGTGTTGTGGTATGAGATGAAAACACGACTTGTTTTTCACTACTTCTGGGATATAACATATATCTTCTTCATGAAACGAAACAACTCGGAGCTCTGCTGTTAGTGCAGACGTTGCAGAAACGGCACTGCGAGCGAAACAGAAAAGTTGCCAAAACACATATAGCAGAACCACGACGCTCTCCTCTCACTGTTTGCCAATTCTCGCTGGTATGATTTTCTGACGTATTTTCGACAAGCAATTCCAAAGAGGCCCAACTTTTATCCGTATGAGACCATGGTTTCTTTGAACGCGACTAAGGTTAGCTTTTGGGTCCTAATTGTCTCCAAAAGTTCTCAATTAATAATGAAAATTCAACGGAAGGCAAGACTATGTGGTTAATGAACATTCAGCCGAGGGATACGGAAACTTTAGACGGCAGGTGTAAAATAGCTTTCAAAGGCTCTCCATGCCCTATGCTAACAACAACAAAAACATTGTTAAAAATGTTAAGGTTAACTAGCATGAACTCAAGAGGGCCAAAAACGGCGTTTTGTACTTCCCCAGCAAGAAATTGCAACAAATCACCGCAGCTTGGCAAAATCTCAGTCTTTTCCCGAACGACAGCTAGAAAAAACATGTCAACATAGTTTGCCTCTTAGGTCGCAATTTGTTATCGCTTTTTAGGCTCCTTTGACACCCACATGGATCTCGTTTGTATTTGTGGATAGCGAAATGCAGCGATTGCCGAACATTACTAAAAATATTTTTTTAGTCAGTTCAAAGAGGAGTTTAGATGTGTCGCGCTCAAAACTCTAGAACATAATACAGTAGCGCACCAAGGGCAAAAGTGGTAAAAACACTGTTCTGTCTGAGATATTCCCGACGTTGTGGAATATTTGCCGTCGGCAAGCTGTATACAGACCGTATCACGTCCTAAAGCCAAAGGTTAGTGTAACACAACACAAGGTTTAGAAGCCAACAACGTTATAATGTGACTTGGCGAAATAATTATGGACGTCTCTGTCTGTCTGCTGGGCCGACAAGCTTTCAACAAATTCTTGACAAAACACAGCAAACTCATCATCTCAAGATACGGACAATGAACGTTATTATTGTATTTAAGTATCACTGAAGCAAGAATGCCAAAAGTTTAATAATTTCTTGATGCATAAATGATATAAGAAACGGCTGACAGGAAAAAATAAAAGGGTTGTTGTCTTAGGACAAAAACCTTGGGCGTTTCAATCATTCACCAAGAGCATTGGGCATTAGTTAAATATAAATTACAGTTTCTTGGTACAAACCACGGCGTTCATTGCAAACGTCAAGTAACTTTTATGTGTACGTATAAACAACCCGACTTTTTGATTCCATCAATTTTACGTGAATATTAAATTTTGTATAATTTCCGTACCCAAAATTCAAGGTTTAAAGAGCTCAATCCCAGATGAGATGTGATATCAAATTGATGATGCCAAGTACCTTGTGCCCAGTCTACAATTTCCACGTTATCATTGCAACAAATTGCGAAAAAACGTTAATATATTATTTCGTTTTGTGCCAATGTCTGGGTCGCGCACCTCAATAACTTGGATCAGGACCAGACGAGCAAAGAAGGCTTGTTGGGATAGTGCGCCTTGAATTAACATTCGACGCCAGTAAAACAGTTTTTCATTCTACAGTTTTGTAGCCGTGCCCGTTTACAAAAAATTTGATGATTTATAAAGCGCAAAAAGGAGGAATCTTCCTTGCAATGTATATAATTGTAAAACAAGAGCGGCGACGGCCTAGTAACGCTTTCTTCCTTGTAGTTGAAACTGGCAATAAAGCTGATTTATGCCTGGGTAAACACTGGACTAGGCTTTGCAAATTTGGTTTGCTTCGTGTGCACACCGATTGTTTTTGGGCAAATATTTTCGCTGCTCGAACTAGCACACACGATAATGCTTGTACAATAGAACTATAAGCTTTGCTAAAATGAATAAATCTACGTGGTTCAGCTGGTCAAAATAAGCGACCGCTCTGGATTGCACGAAGCTATCAATACAGTGCCTCCTGGAGGGAAAATCAATTTTGATTGATGACTTCTAGCATCAGCGCCACGAAAGGTGAGGTGAGACATGTGGCTAAAATTCGACAACTTGCACAATGTAGGTCCCAGGGATATGCAGAAGTACAGTAGTTGCCTGCAGTAAACAATCGTTTTCGTGGATTAAGATTAATCAGAATATATGGGGGACAATCTGCAGAGTAAATGGGCATTATAGGTTTGTGTAACACTTCGAGCAAGGCGTTTTTGATTTCGGATTCGCAAAGTTAAAGCTTGAATCGTTTCCTCGCCTACACAAAGTGCCGTTGACCACCGTTCGAGTCGAAATATTCAAGTGTCACGGTAGAATCAAAAAGCAGGTGTTCGGTCAACGGCTCAAAAGTTATAAGGCAAAGTTTCGATCGTTGAACCGAACCTTTGGAACGCAATAAAAACATTTGCCAATTTTCGCGGTTCATTTAGCCAGAGTCACCTGCCTTGTTTCTGATAGGGTGGCACAACCAAAAATATAACTGCCTGCCAGTGAAAATAGTGCATTCTCAGAGGAGCTGTGTAACCTGTTAAGCTAAATTGTTTGTGAAAAGTTGGCGTATTTGATGCGAAAGTAAATAAAAAGGCTAACATGAACAAAGGAAGCAAATTTTTAATGTGAAATAAAATTACAACCGCATATTGTCACAATTAAGAACCACAACATGTACGTGTTTTACACACTGTCCCAGTATTGCCAGCGTTAGCATTCTACATGTACTTACCTATCAATGTTTACGGATTCTCGGTACAATTACTTCAACTTTCTCGACCAAAACAATCTTGAATCAGGTTATTTCGAGCTGAATTTGATGGCGAAAAACCATATGTGTGTCTCGTCACATATGTAAACCACACACATATTTTCCGTTTCAGTGATGCTCACAGTCACAACAGCAATTTTTGCATGCTTCAGAAGGGAAGATGTTTTACTTTTCATACAAGACATTTTAAGAACGTGCTGAGGAATATCCAAGGAGTCTTTAATGGGAACGAGATCATTTCAAGATGATAGCCCAATTCACGACTCGGTGCCATTCCGACGGTTACGAGACCTGACACAACACGCACGAATATGTATAAAAGTTGCGTAAATCTCTAAACGGATCCCAAGAACGAGAGCACAAGATTCGCGAGTCTCGACTTCGTGTGTCGGACCGAATAATCTTGGGTTGAAGATGTCTTTGCGATGAAGTAGTAGCTTTTTTATGTGGCCTGACCTCATCGATAAATTTTTGCAAAAACTTGCCACCCAGCCTGATAGTCATGTTTAACTTGAAAAATTGGTAACGAAGGTCTCTAATAAAAAGTGGATCTGCCGCATCATCAGTCATGACTTTTGCACGAAGTCTTCAATCCAGAGAGATACAATTAGGGCAGAACTTTCTAGGTGTAAATTAGAGGTTCAAAAGTTCCGGTTTTGGCCTGCCACACTTTTCAGCCATTAAATTCCTGTTACTCGTTAAATTCCAGATTCCTATAATTTCCTAATGATAATGACGAAAATTAGATTGCAAATTGAAGGCAGTACAACTTAAGGCTGTGAAACTATTCTGCAGATTTCGTCTCTCCCTACGCGGAAGCGTGTCCATCCAACTGAAATTCGGCTGCTGAATCAGTTGATGGCGATAACGTCATCGTATAATTCCGTAATTGAATTCCGCTCAATGCACAGATCCAATTCGGGTCCGGAATATCCATCAATACTTTCGTCAGGGCTGGGCATAATTCTTTCACCGTCGCAGAAATCACCCCCGTCAAAAAGCATGTGGATTCTTCCGACAGCTTCTTGTTCCAACAACCCTCGTTCCATTATCCACATTTACGTTCGATTTCTAAACACACGGTTTCCTCGTCACCCTCCTTCATACTCACTTGTCCATCCATCAGAGCCGAGGGTGAAAATCCCATCAGTTGCGGATGATGCTTGACTCACCCGGGTTTCACCCTCATCGTAAAACTTTTCCTCTTTTGATGGCTGTATATATACAAGGTAGCCGTAGTAAGACGGGCGGAAAAATGTGCTTTTAGCTCCCTCAAGCAATCAGTACATATGACCAACAACCACCCAACTTTCATCAACTTCTGTTGGAAAGACAAGGCCTTAACCCAAGTAGTACATGTCAAAAAGAACCCAAAGGGCCCAATGACGATGACGACGAACCAAGAAACTTCAATCCTGATGTCGAACCCGTCCACGGGTAATCTATCCTCATTTCGTATCTCTCATCGGCACCAGGCCGCGCTTCTCTTGTAAATTCCCCTCAGCGGCCTAGTCTTATTCCATTAACCATGACGATTTAGCCGAATCATCATATAAACAAGAAATTTATGCAATTTCTATGAAACTTGATGCACATAAACATCCAAGCATTTACCTCCTCGGACCTTGTACTGTACAGAAATCAAGACAGGAAAGTTGCGGGGAAATTCATTTTTGCTCTTACTTATTGTTCATGGTTCTGAAGTAATTTTTTATACGATATTTTGTAGTATTCATCAGAGGAAAGATACAAACACCTACTGGGAGCATACCGGGAAAAAGACTCTTCTCCAAGTAGTTTCTCCATTGGAATCTCAATGCATATTTCATACGGCGTCAACAGCCGAGTGAGTACACACACACACACCGGGAAGACACGCTTCCAAGTTTGCTTCCCCTCCGTCTTGGTCTATCCTTTAGTTTTCATAAACTTTTACCCCACCAGCGACAGACAGCTACTGCTAGTTTATCAAACGGAATATGAACAGGCATAAAAGTATATAAAGTGAAACACCAACTGCTCCGTCCGCCATGGGCGCTTTCATCTTGCCGTTCTGCAAAATTAAGGATGAGAGAGAGACAAGATCCAAAAGGCCCGCATTAATAAAGACGCGTTTCTTATGGATGAAGGAGGATGCGGCAATTGAAAAGTCAAACTAAAGACTTTTGCTGAGTTTCAGAACCCCAGTCAGTCCAGTTTATGTCCTTCAAAAGCCCTTGGAAGTTTTGTCCTTGTGTGAAAAGTCCTGTAGATGTAAAGTGTGCGAGGAGGCCCCCGTCGACTAATGATGTTGAGGCGTAAATAAAATTTAATTTCGTGCTAGAGACATATACAATACGGCAGCAACCCACAACTATGGAGGTGGAGGTGGATTCATGCTATTTTATTGCTTTTCGCTGCTCTTGTGGTGAAATTCATATTAGGACGACTGAATAATGCTCAGCAAGCCTCTGGTTCCAGAATACTAATCCGGGCTTTTGCTTCGACACTGGACTCTTTTGGGGTTAAAACGAAAGCGAGAGTACGGTCGATTCGAATGGCCAGGGAGGTTTCCAGGTTCTGATGCTTCGAGTGTCCGTGCTTTTAAAAGGATGTTTCGGATTAGTTCCGCGGTGAGGTGGACACACAAGCTGGTTTCATTGGGTCAGCGTGAACTTTTTGTGACATTTCTGCTGTAGATGCCTACTAGCGAAAAATTTTCCATTTGAAACTCCAGAGATTGTATCAGATTTCAACGTCGGTTCCGCTTCCGGAATTGTCAAAATATTCTTTGAACCAAAAATTTCGCATTCATCTCGAACAAAACCCTCGTTTTGCCGCAGTCATTAATTAAAAAGTAATCAGTTCATATAGGCCCATACGCATACAAAATTAGCAAAGAAACCTGTATGTCCATGTCTTTTATGCTTTCTCCACGAAACTTGCACGCACGTAAACAATGGCACGTGCCAGCTGTTTTTCAAAAACGAAAATATTAGCGTGCTTTTCTCTACTTACCGTTGCCTGCTCGAAATCATCAAAACAACTCATGCAACCTTCCGGTCGCTTCTACTTTTTACGTCCATTCTAAAAATTATAAGCATTAAAACCACCCTCGGGTGGAACGGTAAATTTGTACCCGATCCCGCTTTATGAGTTTAGCTTTCATCGATTAAGCTATTATAATCCAATTTTTATAATTTGGTTAGCTTGGTAGGAGTAGGGATGATGATGAGACGCTTGTTTATTAGACGTATTCTACAGCAACACAAGCCGAATTTTGTTCTTGGGAATGCCGAATGACGTGTTGAAGTAAACTGTATCTGCAGACACATACCAAAAAATCAAAGCTGCGTCTCGTCACTTTCAATGAGGTCAGCAAAAACATGTATCAACTGCACCAGTTGAACTGCTGCTCAGAACAAGACCATAATCATTTACACCTTGTAACGATAACGAATATAAACGATACCCTCGGAGCAGCTGAACTATGTAAACCCGCCTACATTTTTTGACACTTGAGCAGGCAGCAAGCAGGAGGTTTGGGTATAGAAATGGATTGTTCCTACCACAGTTATGCCAAGTATTTTCAAAACTTTTGTTGTACTTGTTCAGCTCGTTTCTTGCGTTAGCCTATATGATTCTCCATACGCGGACATTTTGATGGCAAAGAAGGAGGGTTGTTGTTCAACACGAACTTGTATGACTTTTTCTCCTTCTCTTAATGAAAGAGCATGACAGGAGTAGTGATATACTTTTTGGAGTCTAAATTTGGACTCCAACAAGCAACTTTAGAGCCACAACAGGAACGGCTCTTCTAGCCATTAGAGCGTTTCCGTGTTCACAAGAAGCAGCGGGTAGATTCGGATAGATGAGCAGGCGTGTGCACAATACAACAACAGTTTTAGACAAAAGTCAACTGTGACAAAGGCTGGAATTCATGCATGGATAACAGCTCGAGGGAAGATCAGCTACCAGCTTTTTTAACATTTCTACACATGTATGTCTACATGCCATTTACGGGACCTTCTTTACAAGATGGAGCGTATCAAGATAGATCTCAGTTGATCAGCCGTCTGCATCGGTACAAGGCTCCAATTTATTTGGATACCAATTACGATTATGGCTACAACCAACATGGGTAGCAACAACAGCAGTAAAATTTGTCTTTTATAATTCTTGCGTAGCTCTAGAACTCTAGAACATATAAATAAAAGCCAGTTTGTTCAATGTTGCAGTCAGCACTGAAATTTTTGTGAATGCGGCAAAGTTCCAGCGCATCGTAAATGGCAATATGTTCACGTCATTGTTATTATGCAAGAAGCTCCTGCATAAGACATATTGTTTCCATCTTGGCAAGCTGACAATGCCTCCAAGTCAACGTCAGTAATATTTGTCCGCAACGCCTTCAGCTACAACAAGAGACGTGACTGATATTTCAAGGTTAACCGGGATTACACCTGCCGTATAAAGTTTGCAAAATTTCTGAACTTGAAGATATACGTCTGCTTGGTTCCAATTGACAGCAGCGAATGTATTTAAATTACACTTGAACGGCTATAGCGTTTGTCAAAATATGGTGATCATGATGTCTGCCGCCAAACCTCTCTTGAATATTCATTCGTAAAAATTTGAAATTCAATAGGGCACGTTAGTACAGGATATTGGATACTCGGGGAGCTGTCAAGTTCACGGGTTTGCCATAAATTTTTTGCAAACTGTACTAGACGTAGGGTTTGTATCACATTAAGGATTTTTAAGAGCTGTTTCTTCGGCAGTATATTTCTCGTTGCTGGTACTGGGAGCGAGACTACAACTTCCCAGTTGAAACCAATTTAGTTGTTCTGCCCCTCCAAATACTACGTTGTTGCGTTCCTCTTGTCGAATAAAGTCATGCCGATAAATTTTGTCAACGCTCCATGCTCGTTTCACGACTTCAAAATCCTCATCTATGACTTCCAATAGTATTTCAAATAGCATTCTTCCAGCCCCACTAAATCTGTCACGACCAGTAGGGAATAGCAAGTAGAAAAATCATTATAATTCATCTCTGTTTGTACACAAACCATTTTGATTTTTTACTCAAGGTGACATTACGTCGCGGCTGTGTGTTCTTTATGAGATTCCAGTACACAGATACGGGAAGCAAATTTGTCCTGTTCCTGGTTAATTATCCAAGTTTGTCATTGGCCAGCATGACCTGCACACACTCGAGCCGTTAAACGATATGCACAATCACGAATTACGAATATGAATCAGTCATATCAGTGCAATCACGTGGGGATGGACTCGCATATTGGCACAGGTTTCGCCCAGCAGTAAGCGATACTCGATAGCTCAATTGAATTATTCCTAGCTCTTCTTCTTGTCCGTAACAAGCTTAACTATATATATTAGGAACTTATCGTTCCGACCAGCTATTCTAACGGCGACCTTGCAGTTGGTGCCGTCTGGTGGAGCGCTAATTGTTCAGTCAGACAGAATTATTGACTTTGAGACCAAGTTTTTAACAAGAGAAACCTTCGGATGCTCCTGTAACAAAAGTCTAAAAAGCTTGACGAAACATGGTTACTTGGAAGCGTTCGAGTATTCACAGACGATGAATCTGTTTACTCGATCCATCATTAATTTTCAAAACATGTACAAGTTCTCAAAGTCTTGCAGATTGTACGTGCGTTATAAAAAGTGCTTCCACATTACGCCTTCTCCCAGCAACAACTGTCAACAAAGACATCGTTAACAAATTTCATAAGACAAACATAATTAAAGTTTCATCACGAGAATCTTGTGTTCTAATGTAGGCTTGTCATCGTCAGATATGACTAATGATGCGGTGATTCTGAAGCAAACATTAGACTCGGTGGAATTGGGTTTTCGAAAAAGTTTCATTATATAAATATTCGCAACTTTTTGCAAAGGAAATGGAAACATTCAAGATGACATTCCCATTAGACCGAATATTGGGGAAACACTGTTCATCATACAGAAGAGCCTTCGGGCCCAATTGCAAAACATTACAGAACCCATGACCGGAAGCATCAATTTGAGTGACGAAAAGGAGCAATTTGCCTGCATCTACACAACGTTAACAAAGAGCAGGAAATGATTCTCACCTTAATGTGCAATTTTGCGGTTCCTCAGCCTATTAGCCGTGGTCGTTAATGCACACGTTGTCGTCTTGGACAGTGCGGTGAAAAGACGGAGGAAAAGTATCGATTTTGCACGCTCTTTCTTGTCCACCCTCGCATACACTTTCTTCTTGCACGGTTTGTTAGTCAGTCATCTATTTGACTTTCTCCTATCCAGGACAGCCCATTCCTAATAATATCATACCAAAGGAGTACACGGGCTAAATCTCGTGTTAATGTAAACACAAAGCCTTTGTATGTGACACTTGTGTCGTGGCATGAATTATTGCCCACTGGAAACTTTCACTCGACCAAAATGTCTGCCCGAAGAGTCTCACGAGACTCCACTTTTGACTATAGTCCTTGATCAAGTTTCATGAAAAAAGTTTCGTCATTTGTTTCTATTCCCACACACTTGATTGTTTTTAAACTTGCTGGAAAATTGCGGCGGCAGGTATGCTCTTCCCAGACACTCCAAGATTCAATCTCGACTAGACACACAGAATCTGTCTAGACAATTTCGATACACGCGCTCCTGGATTTTGTGGGAAGTAGTCCACATGAAGCAAGCATGCTTTCTGTGTGAAAATGTATTCGAAAGCCGCCAGTTTGCCAAAATGCGCAGGCAGACAACTTTCACCACCTGACAGTATACATGTATTCAGAATGTCGGCGTACACTCTTGTACACAAGGACCGAACATATGCACGCACTTCAAAGAAACACTGGAAAATTAAAGTGAAAGTTGAGTACAAAATATGTGAACCACACACACGAGTTTGTTTGAGGAATTTTGTCAGCTTGGTCAAATTATCAGCAAGAATTGCTTCAAGACGTGCTCTTGTTGTTGTCTGTCTGATTCATCCCCGAGTTGGGAACTGGTGTAGGAAATCCGGAGGATCTGGCTCTATAACTCCCGCTGTTTTCACTACAACTTGCTGAACTTGCTGCCGAGGCGAAGCTCTTCTTTTCTGGGCTCAAAAAGGATTCTCTTTGGTATATAGTCAGACAGAGGCAAGTAGAACCCTCTTCTTTTGGTCTTCCATGTGGGATCCGTCGTCGTCGTTCGTCGTTCCTTCCCCATGTTACTTACTACTACTTTTATGACTCGTACTACTACTACTACAACTTGTCGTTTACTGCTAGCTTCTACGGCCGTTTCTACAATGTGTTCCTTGACTTCCCTCGTGTATGCAGCTGTAGTAGCTTTACAGATTTATCCAGTCGAGCTCCAGCATGGGCCTGGGCGAAGGAAACCTATTTCAATACATGGAGAAATGGGGGAGAAAACTTTGCGAGCTTTTCCTTTACGAATATGCGATTACTACTACAAGGCTCGGCATTGACGGCACTCCAATGCGCACACTAGACCATTTTGATTCTAAAGCCTTTCTTCCCCTCAGTTTCTAGAACGACGAGATGTTTGAGTCAGTCCTTTTGTTGTCTATGAGCTACGATGGGTGGATCGAAATAGAGAGTCTCCATGATGACAGGTTCAGAACCCATTAATAACAAAAATCGCATGCCTGATCTTGCACAACAGTGTCTAGATTTTGAGGGAGTGCTAATGGCTAATGTGAAACTTTTAAAATAGTTTATTATTGGATTTTCATCAAACCAAAAAATAGCATGATTATTTGTGAGGCGCTGGAGCTTTGGAATTGGTCGCGTTGTCAAACTTTTGGAGTGTCTTTTGAAGCTTTTCTGCTTCGGAAGGCGGTAGTGGGACTCCGGTATTTTGGATATATTTGGCTACTGCAGCTCTGTACAAGTCGGGATGCAGCTTAATCAACTTATCCAGCCAGGTATCAAGCCATCCTTTTTGCTTCTCTGTGCATAAGAGGCATTGTCCCAAAAGGCCTGCTTTCACTCGAGCTGAAAAGAGCCAAAATTCGGATAATTAAATTTCCCAATGGGTTTACAAGTCACCAAGAGAAAGAGCTCCGCCAAACTTCAATGATGAACGAAGGAAGCCGGGTATTGAATTGACTGAAACATGTCCTGAGCTTTTGCTTTCACGAAATCTCAAATGAACACAAAGACTTACGTTTCGCCCAGCGGCCAACGGCATCGCAAGGTCCATCGAGCAAAAGACACTTGACTTGTATGTCCAAAAGCCTTGGGTTGTTCAAGTAGGACTCGACGTCGATAACGTCCAGTTCAGGCTGGAGTCTCAAGGGGAAATCTCTAGCGGTTGCTGTTTGTAACAAAAAAGGTAGTAGACACAATAGCAGTTTTGCTCGAAAAGGATCCATGACGCTGATTCAAACACAGAAACTGGAAGGAGATTTTAAAAAAATGTCTACATAAACTAAATTCTTTTTTCACTTCAAGCTGAAACTTATGATGAGAGTTATTGTAGAAGCTAGACAAAGGGCAGAGCGTGATTGAAGTTTTGGATCTTGAAACAGCTTTAAATATCGAAGTTGGTTGCATCTCAAAAGGTGAGGGAAGTGGAAGTATGGAGAGCGACTTAGTCCTGGTACGTGCATAATGGACTTGACAATGATAATTAGTAGTAAATTTTACTTTATACAGTTTCATGGTCAAATGACCCATTGCACCAATGCTAATTACTGAAAAGGACCTAACTTGATGTTTTAGAAGCTATTTTCTATGAATCGCTGTTTGTGAAAGCGTTTAGCATCTAAGTTACAAAATAAATACGAACTGCACGAGTCGGGGTAGGTTTGAAACAAAGTGAACTGGGATTTGATATGGTGTCAACGTGGATGCTATCGGTGCCAAAGAATAAAAAGTCGCAACGTTCTACTTGCTTGGATTTACAAGCATAGAAAGCAAGCAATGTTCATTGAGTTTGATGGACAAATGGACGCGGGAAAACCAAGCTGTGGGAGTTTTGTATGCACAGTGTGTACACATGAACGGGTGAATCATTTCGAGACCAAAACATTGAGAGATAGGTAGAGCCAAAACATAGGCATATAACCAAGCCGGAAATTTGAAGTTTGTAAAGTCGGCTGCAAAATGTGTATTTAAATGTTGATTGAGTTTGTTAAATCTATCGCCAATTGCATTCCGGGGAGTTGGTTGCAGAGGTCAAAATGTCTTTCAAATGGTGAGTGTGTATTAATTATAGCCATACCAGTGTAACGTCTCCTAATGTCAAACTGTCAAATTGTTTAACAAATTTTACGGGTTTGTAGGGTAAGCGATACCCAGGCGTACAAACGGAAGCAGAAACAAAGCCTTCAGAGTACGCCTACTGAGCAGCATCCTCTAGCAGCGCTGTTGGTTGCAAGTGTAAGATTCTAAAAGATTAAAAACGTTAAATAAAGCCGCACACTTGAATTTGGTTTTGTTCGACAGGCCAAGCAGAAGATAACTGATCCTTTAGAAGGACTTGATCCGCTGAGTCGGGCTGAGATTGATCCGCTAACTCAGATGGCGTCAGAACTTGGGGGTGGAGGGGAAGCTGATTTTCCCGAAATGAACAGTAACATGGAACCGTGGAGTTACAAGAAGCAGGCCATTCTAGGAAAGTTCACAACGCAAGAGAAAATGACTTTGACGACTTCGATGTTTAGTCCTGACCAAGGTTAGTTCGTGGATTCTAAGGACAAGAGCTCTGAATTTTGTTATGCGCTGCTTCAGCTTCTTTTTCTTTTTCGTCCTTCAGTGCACGGAGTCAGCGAAAAAGTTCTACACCGGTTAGAGCAGCTAGATGCCGATTCAGGAACAAAACAGACTTTCGGTGGGTTGTCACAAGAAGAGTACGTCAATAAGGTTAGTATGAAATCAGTATTCCCACTCAGTAAGTATAATCATGCTTAAATATGCTTCCTGTTTTCAGATCAACCAACTGGACCATCAGCTCACGCAAGCTTGGCAGCAAGATTTGCGAGTAAATGCCTTGAAGATATCGATACAGGTGGAAGATTCACGTCGTAATTAAGTGACAGCAACTTGATTTATTTCATATTCGTAACTGAATTTGGTTTTGATTTTTAGTGCTGCAAGCTCCTTGGGGATTCTTCAGTTATTTCGTTCTACCCTAGCAAATTTGTTATCATTACTGATATTCTTGATAAGTTTGGAGAAATGGTGTACAACAGACTGAAAAGCAAGTCCACGTAAGCGAACGATTCTTTTGATACAACGGAATACTGAATTGGTGATGTTCACTGTTATAACAACCATTGATTGTAGTGACCAACAGTCCGCCGAAGTAGCAAAAGAAACCTGTAAGAACTGGTTCTTCAAGGTTGGTTCAATCCGGGAACTCTTACCCCGCATGAGCTTGGAACTTGCTATTCTTAAATCCTACATCTTTATTACTCCGCAGTATGTATTTGTAGTTTCAAGGGTGTTTTATGTGACCGAAATATTGTTATTTCAGTAGCTGTTCTGCTTTCAGGCCAGAATATGCCAGGATTTTATCCAGAATGCTTAACTGTATGTGGGGCATTGGAGACCCGGTTGTCGCCATTTACATGAGGTATGAAACTGCAAACTGAGCAGAGAAAATGTCAAAATGGATGTACAATATTTCATGCTCATTGTACATCTTTGAATCACTTTCAGATGCTATTTGTGCCGAAAAGCGATGGAGTTAGTACCTGAAAACAAAGAGCTCTATTTCCAAAGCTTTCAGGATCTCATATTACTGAATGACCAAGTACGTGTTATTTTCTTGAAATCTCCAAATTGCTTATGGTTTTTATTGACTTTATTCTGCCTCCAGGCGTTGGACAATTTTCGCCATAATCCTCTCTTAGCAGATGCCAAAGTTAGTATAGAGACGTATATGACTGTCCTTAGTCCAGCAGTCGAATGGATTCTGCAGTGCCTCGTTCATCGGGGCGAAAATTTAACTTACGTGATGCAACTAGTTTCCAATTTGCCGTCATTGTAAGTTATGCGGGTTGTCTCACGTGTAAAAACATTCAAATGCTGACCATATTTCTTTTTACAGTTGGAAGTCCTTATTTGTCAGTTCCGTCTTGTGTACATTCCCTCCTCGGTTCATAGGAGACAATTGCATCCAAGTTTTGGAAATGATAGCCACCTTGGAAACCAACGTGCCAACAACACTCAAGAACCTTGGTCTGTGTCTTATTGTAGCCGATCCTCCACATTCCGTTGCAAAAGAAGTTTGGGCCAAAGTATGGCCAAGTATAAAAGTAATACAGGATAGAGTTCAATATCTGAGTTGCTCTCAGGTTTGGATCGAATTCGTCGTCAAGCATTTTGGGGTAACGTTAAGACTATTCAATCAAAGCGTTTTCAGGAGACTCAAAAAATACATGAATGGAATTCATTGGTTTTAGCCTGATATAATCAATGACGTTTTGACTGATATAATGGAAAACGTCCGCTATAAAGATGTGGATCAGTTCCAGTCGTATCTGACGGCCATAGCAGATCGACTCTTGACGTACTGCTCCGACATTACAAACTTACTTTTGATGGTATGAGGCTTGACCTATTGTTAGCTGTCTCTGGCTGCTCAAAAAATAAGCAAATGATGTTGTTTTAGGACAAGTTTGTGAAACTTATCACCATGCTCAAAGTTGATTCTGTCAAGAAAGTTGTTTCCACGTACAACTCGAAGCATTCCGAAGTGCAGACGAATAACTTGGTGGTCAATACGCTTCTCCATCTCACAACTATTCTACATGATTCGATTGAGTAAGGATGAAGTCTCATCACTAGTATCGTCAGAAGTCGCCAAAATTGCATAATGTTGTGTGTGCCGTATTGTAGTGCCCTAACTCCTGTGGACGAAGTTAAGCAGATTGGTGGACTGATCAACGGATTTTTGACCAGAATTAGTTATGGAAAAGACTTTGAGAAGCAGCTACAGTTCTATGATGAAGCAAGAGGAGTTTTCTCTAACATAGATACCGTTCTGATTCAGCTAATACAGGTAATAACATTAAATTGTAATCTACTTCTCTTGTGAATGTTCTTAATTCAGATAATTTTTACAATTATTTCTAGTGTGTGTGTTCCCTGTGTATGAAAGTTCAATCTTTAGTCGGTGGACATCATACTAAAAGAACACGGGCATTCGTTTCTGCGTGTATTGCGTATGCGTTCATCACTATTCCGTCTCTAGAAAACAGCTTTACTCAACTTCAGCTATACCTTTTAACTAGTCAAGTCGCTCATAGCAATCATTGCGTTAGTCAAGGTGAGAGAGTATTACGCCTATGCGAACGTAACTACCACTACTAAGTAATGGAGCTAACGGTGATTCCCAAATTTCTAGGTGAAGCTTGCTTGGAGGCTATCATTCATATACTCGATGAAAACAAGGTGGGAGGCTTTGACTGCAGCAAACCCGTTTTGTTGGAATTTGTTAGCAATTTGGTAAGGTCAAAGTCATGATTTTTTCAAGAATTTCGTTGGATGATAATTTGGGGAAAATGAATAAATCTCACCATTTTACAGTTGAGCACGCTCCTTGCTGTTCCCGATCATGTGGGTAATATCAAGATCAACCTGGTTAAGTCATTGATCGATTTTGGGGCTGAAAATCCTTGGTTAAATATCAACATCTTATCGTTACTTGGGGCCTACGCTCAGGAAAAATATGCATACCATTTTATTGGAGGTGAGTTCATCTTGCTTGGAGAATCTTAACGAGCATTTTGTAGTTAACTATGATCACAGTAAAAAGTAAAAACTGTATTTCTCAGTGGATGCTAATGATGGACTATACGGCGGTGACCCAGAATTTGTCCAAGATTTGTGCCAAACCAGTACGTTGGTAGTCAATAATGTTCTGCAGCATCCGCCCAGCTCTAACAGCCGAAATGATATGAATCAGCAGGTAAATCTTCTTCCATAGTCTGTTACATAATTCAAAGTTTCTTAAAAATGAACAAAGTTGAGTACATTCTTTATTTTTAGGGTCTATTGTATCTGCATTTATTGAATGTTGCGTTTACGTGGGCTGACATGACTTCACCGGAAATGTCTTCACTGGCAATCAAGCTATGGAGTTGCTGTAGGAAGACAGTGGATCATAAATTAGCTGTTAGGACATTAGAAGCCATCCGCCGAAAGCTGAGGAGCAACCCAGAGTACCAAAACCTGGTCGCGCAAATAACAATGGACTAATCAAACGAGGGGAAGGATCTGAGAACCGAAACAAAATATGAAGTTGTTTGACAATAATTGATTGAAGGTAACCGCCGACCTCCACCTCCAGAGAAGATCTGGGTAGCTACGATTGAAATTATTTCGCATTTCGCTGACTGTAATTCATGTGCGCTTAATTATAGCCTTCTAAGGTATTTTGGCTAATCTACCCTATGCTCAACTACGATAACGGTCTTCAGTTAGTGCAACAGGGGTGGTAAATTACTCAACCATTTGCAAGTTTAAATTTAGGGTATATGTACGTTAGCTTTAGACACGGGTAGTCCGCGGTCTGATCGAGTCATATTATACTTCGTATGCTATCTGTGATACATCTGAGTTGAACTATTCCAGCTCGTGTTTGTTGTTCTATTGTTGAACGTCAATCTTAAAGTAAATGATCGTGTAAGCGATTAAATTACTGCTGACAAAATTTGTTGATGTATGCGGACTCAAACTTTCCTTCTCGATGGCTCAAGCTTGAAAAGTTCAAAATGTTGAAAGTCACCGGAAAATACGCGACATTAAATGCAAAGCTTTGAGAGAGAAACGAGATATTTTGTTCTCAATGACGGTTATTGTTTGGTGGAAGACACTTAAAAGTTTTTGACAGTGACAGCTATAATAGGAACGACTCTATTGCGGATTTCCTGTGGGAACGCTAGCCGACAATTCCCCCGTCTTCTGGTTCTGAGTGAGGAGGTCAAGTGGAAGACGCCCAGACAACCGTGTGTCCTTAAAGAGGGGTGGACGATACAGTTTCCCCCCAGAATATTTTAGTGAAGTACTGCAGCTTCCGTGTCGCACCTCTTCATCATCGTGTACACTAGTGGAGTATACGCGAAAAATACACCGGAAGTGAACTTCGGAGCTCCGTCAGAAAATAACGGGCTGTAACGACGCTTCTCTCAAAAATTTCTCAAATTTTCCATGATCCATCTGAAATTTTTCCGCAGTTTAGTTGGTAATGTAGAAACGACATATTTTGTTTGCAATGCAATAGTATCCCAATGGAAGGCTTTGACTTTTATCGTCCCAATGCACTCATCAAAGGTACCATGTGGTTTTTTGCCCAACAACATTGCAAATTTGCTATGAATGGACGCACTATGTTCCAGAGACAATAAAACTTCTCTAAACACAACGATTATATACATAGGAAATTGCTCTGGGATTGTGAAACTAAACAGTAAATGAACGCCAGCGTCATTTCTGTGTTTGTAAACACAACTTTCTTATCCATTTCGTTCCATCTTAACTGAATAGGAGCAAATACAGAAATGCATTCAACTCTATTGAAGTAAAATTCCACACAAAATCTCGTAAATCATGTGTCTCCTTCCTTCGCCACAACATTGAGTCATTGCGACCTTCCCTATGAAGTTCCAAGGAATTTCATTTGGTTCAAACCAACTTTGGACTGAAAAACTTCCAACTTACGGACTTGCTCTGGTTACATGCAAAGGAGCATCTGAAGTGTCTATAGAGCAGAATTTTGAATCATACTTATATTACACTGCAATATCATATGCCCTTTGCACCTTCCTTCTTCTCCTCTTGCCTTTGAGACGAGATAACGTCTTTAAATAGCCCATAAACTTTTTTCTACCTGGTTTAATCCAGCGCTTTTAATTTGTACCATTAACCTCCTCCACCTAAAATGGCGTCCAGTCTAAGTTAACTTTTGTTTCGAACCTCATGATTTTTGCAATTCCTATTCTAGCGTCTGTCCTAATAGCGATCGAGCTTATGCTGAATCCCATAAGTTAAGAGTTCCCAGACGCAAGTTTGCAACCATCATTTAATCCTAACAGCCACGTGATTAATTATTGAATGTCTTTAAGATTAGCTGCAGCAATGATTTTTCTGTGCTGTTTGCACTTGATCGTTGACCGACCGTAATCAATAAAAGCCAGGCACGCTGAGCCAATATCGTTGCACCAAGCTGGACAAATAATACCACACAGCGTCCTGTGACCGAAATAGCTTTGGAGGTGAGGACTTCTCGACCAATAATAGCATCGGAATCGGCAACTTATCAGGAAACGAAGCTATTTCTAGTCCATGCTAGTTACGTTATAGAATCAAAAGCTAACATGAGAATAAAAGTTATATACATTCGAGTAATGTAGGTGTATGCGTGAGTTATTTTCATCCAAGCACCGGCAGAATCTTGTAAAAAAGAGCTTTTAGAATTTTTCGCAAGAACATAATTGAAAGATTTCGAAACTGAAGGACTTGGCTGGAAGAAGATCAAAGATCAAAGCGGAAATAACCGGCTATATAGACCATCATCGACGTCATTTTGCAGCCAAACACATTAAACCCCGCCATGATACGCCTTCAGAATACGTCATCAAAACATCACTTGATTAAATTCATTAAGAATGAAGCAAACTCATCAGTTTGTCGTATTCCGACAACGTAACCTTGCATCAAAGCTCCCAGAGCCATTATATAAATTATGGCCTTCAATCGTATTTATAAATACTTGATCTAGAAGTTATGGAGAGAGACTGCCGTCAATAGACACTCTCACAGTTAATTCAACTTCACAAACTGCAATTTGATGAATAAACCCCCGGATTCCAAGGATTCAGAGTTGCAACATCGTTCATCCAGTAGGTAATCCACATTGGCTATTATAAATTGACTGACGCATGTTTTCCTCAAGACAAAGACGCACAGGTCATCATCGTTTAATGCGTCAATTTGAGGGAGTTTAGAAAAACACTTTAATTATTGCTCCTTGTAACTAAAGCCTAAATTATTAAGGTCGATTTCACAAAAAACATGGACTTTGGAACAAGGTTCCGAGGTGACTCATTCACAGTGTTTCTCAATTTCATCTGTTCTCCAAGATTCCAGAATCAGACTAATCTCATGTAGAAATTTCGACTAATCTCATTATATGTGAGTGACCCGGTGGGGATTTTGAAGGACTTGTCATGGGCTAAATTCCATTGTTTTTCCAAGGTTGCAACCAGATTCAACCAGAATGAGTTGGACTCCACACAAATTTCACTTGATATAAGGCTACGTTGGAGAGACTGAGGCATTTTGGTGGAGGACATTTTGTCTTGACTGAGGACTCACTGAGATGACCGAAAGTTGAATAATTGTCAATTTACTTAGGGAGCAAAATGACAAAGTTTCAGATCAAATTCCCATTGCCGTTCCAAACACGACAATTCTGGTAATGGCCGGTCAGAAAATACATGTGAACCATCCATATTAACGTTGTAAGCTTCTTTTCCTTGTGGCAAGAAGTTTTGACGACTTGTGGTGAATCCATTGAAGAAGCTTGAGATTCTCGATGGGATATCCGTCCCTGTTCTGTGGCACAAGTTATATGGACAAGACGGATAAAGATAAATGTTCAATTTGCCTACAAGATGCTTTTAGATGAGGGACCAAAGGAAGACACAAGAAATAGTATTAGAAGTTGGGCCAGTTGCAAGTTCAAGCCAGTGCCGTTCCTGCTCCTGACGTGGCTAGACGACCTGTTCCAAGTCTAGGAAATTCGCAAGCGATTCAGTTTCAAACTCTATTGACATTCTTGACTAGTGACTAGACGACTCTTGTTGTTCGACTCTGTTGCCGAGTGTTTGTGCTTTGTAGCGGAGAATCCCCATTGTACGTACACAATAACAGCAGAAAGTTATAACGTTTTAATTGTGACTAACCCACTTGATCGTAGTGTTGTTGAGCGGCGTCTCCTTATAGAACGTAGTTTAACTCTTTGGCAAGGACGCGCAGTTTGAGTGACTTCGAGTTGGTAGCGGCGACCGGAAGCCTTGTGAATCTGTCATTATAGATTTTGGTCGTAACCGTTGGGCATGTGTATAAACTTCGAACCTGGTTGTACATTCGGGTATGGAAAGTTACCGCATCAGGGGCTAATCAGCAACAATATCAAGTTGAACTGGACTAGAAAAAGTCAATCTGTTTTCATCAAGGGAAGTACCGGACGTACCAACAGCGCTAAACAACGGCAAAAATTACAAGAACATTTCAAGTTTCAGTAATCAGTTGTAGGCAATCGATAACCGTTAGTGTGTGTCTGAAGTGTGTTAGAAGTTGCAAGTGAGAAAAGTTGGGGTGAAATTTGTGTTCCAAAGGTCAGGGGTTTGAATACAAAGTTTGAATCGAAACAAGTTCAAAAGTCAGCAACCAACATGGCGTTGCAGGTTATCGACAAGAAAATGAAGGTAAGATTATGCAAGGTCCGTGGCCTGCTCTGGTCATGTTGTAAAATTCTATGATGTAATATACGAATGTTATCTCAAAGTATTGAAATACGGAAGATTTAAATTTTACCGTTTTACAGAGGTACATCAAGGTGGAATTGGTGGAACCCATAACGTTGACTACCAAAGAGCATTTTGGATGGAGCTCGTCCTTCACGTCTTACCTGGTCAGGATTGAGGTATAAATATATGTCAACTTTTGAAGCTGCAGATTGATTGATTAACTGATTCATCAAAATATTGAAAGATGCACAAAAGGGCGATTATTTATGTCAAATGAAATTTTTTTCAGACTAACCACTGGGCGTTTTCCATACCCTTCTCTGAAGTTCGACGGCGGTTCTCGGAATTTTGCTGGCTCCGTAATAAACTTCAGCAACATCATCCCAACAAGTAAGCAATTTTGAAGTCGTTTGGCTGTTGAAATAAAATATATTTTATATTATATACTTCTGGAATCGCCACCATTTTAATGTCATTTTTGTTACTTTTAGGGACGTCCCACCATTGCCGCCAAGGCGATTTGTCCATTGCTTCGACCCTAAGGTCATCGAAGAGCGCAGAATGGGACTGGGCAAGTTCCTTCAAAGGTAAATTCCAAATTCAATATTTCATTTTAATTTAAGCTCAAGTTTTCCTGATTTCATCTTATAGTGAGATTCAGGACAAGTGTATACAAAAAATAGCGCGCAATAAGCTACTTCGAAAGTTGTAGGCTTGCTGGAAATTTAATGGTGGATGTACAACAGTAGTACAGTAAACAAGGCACATTCGTTCAGGATGGTGGAAACTAATGTCTAATCTCGGACATATTTTGCTTAAATTTGCGTCCATATATATACTTTGGCTGGCGCCAGTTGTGATTGCATATTCAGGAATCAGCAAACTGCACAGTTAGTAGTAAAGGCCATCTTAAAGGTTATCTTTGTAGTAGTGTTAATTGAAATGAATCCTGTAATATTAAATGTCCTTATTACGTAGTTTCACATTTCCTTCTTGCTCCTCTACTTTCAGGGTTATGAGGTCCGATGAATTGCTGTCTGACGCCGCTCTGCACTTGTTTCTCCAAAGTAATTTGACGACAGCTGAAATCGACAAGCAACTTGCTGAGCGTATGCAAGCGAAATCGATATCACCCGCTGCTGCCAAGGCACTTCGACGAAGCGTCTCCGTTCCACATTATCTCCGGTCTCATTCAACTGGCTCCACATTTAGCGACGGCGAGCACGACGGCCTCTATCATGACCATCCGCACGAACAGAGTTATAATGGAAGGTACTGTCGCATCCAAGAGTCTCAATAAAAATTAAAGTGTTGTTAAATTAATGGCATGTTTAGTAAACTTTCCGTAATTACATAATTATATCTCTCGTCATAATTTGAAATGGCCAATTATATAACCATCATGAAATTTGATTCTTTTACAGTTCCTGCTCCAACAACAGCAATGTCAAAATTCGCATGGATGAGATCAACGCAAGTACGTCTTCAAGTAATCCAAGCCAAGAATCCTTATCTGAAGTGGATCCCCTCGACTTTGATTTAGCTTGAAGTTGCTCACAGGACCGAAGTAGGCTCTGGCTTGGCGATCGCCGATTGGACCGAATAATGGCCGTGGAAATGGTTTTGACGTTCGGGTTACGCGTACGCTGGTTTGATTGATTGATGATACGGATACTGAATGATTGAAATGAAAGAATTGTTTCAAGATCTTGAAGCGACCTTAATGAGGCGTTTTAGTTTGATGAATGTTTGCAAAGGTTTGTTGCAAAGGCCACTGATGCGAAAATGGAACTTTTAAGTAAGAACGTTGAAAACTATTTTTTGGTAGTTGTTTAATGAACATGTTCTTGTTGGCCGCGATGTCCAACTTTTAAGGTCTGATATATACCTGTAATCTCTGACTCGTTTTAGTCAATATATGTAACGTAAAGTTTAAAATAGAATTAATTTTAGACGACGTGCCAAAAAATGCACGAAAATTCTGGTTTTTGCAACTTCAATGTAAGAAACGTTATGAAAATGTGCAGAGCTAAATATTGAAAAACTGTCAACTTGTAGAAATAGTTCCGATGTATGAAATGTGCTAGCAATAATGAAAGGTTTGAGTATTCTCAAATGACATGAGTTTCTTTCGCTCGGTTTTAGACTAAAATGATATTGTATAGTTCCTGCGACCTTGGAACGTGAACGTGAGTGTTGCTGAAAAGTAAATATACGAGTACAAATGCAATCATCTAATTGTTTTGAATTCATTTGAACGAGTCTAAATGTCAAATGGTATAATCGATTGTAATTTACGAATAGCTATGCGAATCTTAAAATGAGAAAGCAATACGCCTAGGCATAGGCATAGGAGCAACGTTTCTGCAGTCATCGAGTTTGGGCTTTCATGCGTTCATGAGCCATCGAGTTTAGGTACGCCGACCGTTTGAATGAGTACGGCGGTAAAATCCAGACACAAATAAAGATTGGTACTTTTCAAAGATTCAAAGACCGAATTTTGAAAACTTGATACATTTACTGAAAAAAACTAGAAAAATTACCTGAATGCTGTAGCTTTTTTAACTTACTAGCCCTTAGATGGCAGGAAACAAGGAGCAAGACTTTTATTTGTGAATAATCCGGGTGTTTGGCGGTTTTTGTGAGCTACCGGATCATGTTTTCAGAGGTGACCAGTGATAATTGTGCAAGTTTTTAGAAACATGTGGACTTTTTTTGTATTAGTGTTTATGAAACTGCAACTGTCTCTAAAGTCTGACCTGTAAACATAATAGCTAGTGGTGTTGCTCAATTCGAGAAAAATGTCAAATTCTAACAAAGCGGATGAAGGGCATGATGATTCGGAGAACACCAGTGTATCGGACGAGAAGATGGAGATTGACGAACATGATGTAAAGCCAGAAGTGGATTCCGGGGAAGCTGTTGAGTCGGATACCGTGGAAGAGGTATTCAACCCGTCGGTTTTGTTGTTCCATCTAAGATTAGGCTGCTAAATTGATCTTTGTTTGAATTTAGAAAAGTACTAAGGATGTCGAAGCCGAAGCCGAAGAAGAAGAAGTAGAGGAAGACGTCGAAAAGACCTGCAATGGCAGCGTCACGCCAATTAACGCTGCCAATATCTCCAGACGTGGCGTCACTTTGCCGATGCTGTTAGCGGCTGGCATACTTAAGCCCGGCGATGGTACAATGAGCTTAGAATATCATGTAAGTTCGTTAAATGTGGGATACTGAGTAGTAATTACTGTAAGGTTACTGTGTGCAAGAAAGGTTAATTTGGAGGCTTTTTTGTTTCCAGGGCCAAAAGTTCTTAGGAGACTTGCTGGAAACGGGCCAAATCAGGTCACAAGAAACTTCCAAGGTGTACTCTACACCCTCAGCGTGGGCGATGGCTTGCAAACAGATTATTAATCCGGACAAAATGCAGCGCAAATCCGGATGTGGCTGGGCATCTATTAAGTATAAAAGTAGGGCGCAAACCAAAAATATTGGTTCGATTACTCATGCAGAACAGGAGCAGGGATCTTTACATATAACCGTTCGTTATTCTAGGTTTAAAGCTGGACTACTACAAGACGGTTTGGTTCAAGAGGCTAAGAGAAGGTTCCATCGATTTGAAAAGCATAACGAACGGTGCGGTATCTTCATCGGAAGAATCTGAAGACGAAGGTCCTTCTCATGCCGTCCTTAAATTCGGGGAGCATTTTGAGTATAGTCCGGTTTACCAATCCGCTGTCATGTCAGGCGCACAAGTAAGGACAACCATGCAATTTTGATTTCATGATACTTGAAATTTTAAACTGACAGAGTATTTTGAATTATAGGTATTGATTGAATGCCAAGAGTTTAAAGCACTTGACCGGCTACAGCCGTTCCATGTGAAAATGTCAGTTGAAGCTGTGGCGCTGGCTGACTTCCATTGTAACATCACCAATACGGAGGTCGTAGGATATCTTTCTGGTCACTGGAACTACGATCAAAACCGTGAGTTTATGTTTTTGTTTTGTCTGAGATGTGTGACATGGGAGTCACTGACTTTGTGTTCGTTTTCAGAATTGAATGTAGAAACAGCTCACCCGTGTAAGATACTCATGCCATTTTCCACTACAACCGACGCTGAAAAGGAGAGGAACAGAGTAGCGCTGGAAATTCAAGCTTTAGGTCATGACGTTGTTGGTTGGTATCATTCACACCCGAAAGCGCCAGCGGAGCCATCTAAGGATGACATCATACGGCAGCTCGACTACCAAATAATGATGAAAGGTCCCTCTGAAGCATCATATGTACCTTGTGTTGGTCTCATAATCTGTAAGCATTCGTATGATACGTTCTTTTTCAAAATTGCACAGCTTCTGAAACAAAGTTTTTCATTTTGCATTACAGCTCCTATGTGCTATTCTAATCAAGACATGAAAACTTCGAAGCTTCGATTGTTCTGGGTGTTACCACCACCCGAAAACCGGATGTTAGATTTGGGACGGCCAATGAAACTAGAACACGAAATCATACACGCTTCTGAAGTTGACGGAAAGAAATTAATGCATAATATGGTAAGGAAAACGACTGATTCATTATGGTTGACTTCCAGGAATGGTTACGTGTAACTGATTTTCTTATTCTAGGATTCTATCCTAAATTACTATAAGGCAAATAAGCCCATGGTGGATCTGAACGACTTGTCTGGAGGACGATTTGAAAAGCTGAAGGATACAGTATCATCGTGGGTCCCGGAATTAAAAGGGAATAAGAGTTTCTGGCATGACGTGAAAGATCTATTCAAATCCCCGGTGCCTCAAATTACGGACAGTGTGAATGTAGTTGATGAGGAAAAGCCTGTGGTCTCCGATGATGAGCAGAAATGTTCTTCGCCGTCCAGTGAAAGGAAGCTCTCTGTAAATTCTGCAGAAATCACCGTAGATCCCGTAATATTGTCTACAGCAAAACCCGTATCCAGTAGGTCAAACTCATTTACAGAATCTCGATCAACGCCCGGTTCAACGCATGACGAAATTTCTACATAATAGTTTTTACATCTAGTTCATTACTTCATTCAGTTGAAAGATTGTTGTCAGCTAATGTAGAAGCTCTTGCGGAAGCAAGTTTATACGATAGATATTCCCAATGCCATCAAGCATGCATCTAAACAGTATTTCATTTGAACTCCATTTTTGATTTTTGTGACTTTTTGTTTACGCAATTACATGTACTCATTTTAACTCAACGACAGAAATGTACAAACATTGTTCATGTTACATGAAGGTATTTTAGCATCGAATAAAACTTTTATTGTTACTACTTTGAACTGTATGATAGCATTTACTTTAAGTCTAACGAAACAGATTTACACTTAATCTAGCTCTAGTTTCTGACGTAGCATGTTCTGATTACTACAGTGTGCTCGCGATTCTTTGACTTTTTTTATAGCAACCTCGAAATCTTCCATTGTAATGGGCCTTAAAGCCATGCTCCGGCTGCCGGCAAGTTCAGGAGAGCAATCACCACAGTCCTCGTTAGTACCAGGAATGAATCTGTCCATTCCAAACCAACCAAACCTGCATTTGCGAAATAGAATATTCAATATTTAGAATCACGTAAATGCGTGCTAACTCCATGAAAACCCAACTTACCCCCAACTGCTCGAGCCATTTGCTTCCAATTCACCAGGTCCGGATGAGTCGGAGCTCCCTGAAAGCTGCAAATCAGCCAAGCAGGCAACCGCAGCAGATCTTGCAACTTCCTTCAGGTCGGATCCAGAGAACCCTTCAGTGTTCTTAGCTAACTTAGCAAGATCAAATTCTTGTTGTAGCACCTCATTTCTCAACGTTAAATCTAGAATATGCTTCCTCTGGTTGACATCCGGCAGTGGGATCTGGAACTTGGATGCCATCCGACGCAAAATCGCAGTGTCCATGTCCTTCGGCCGATTTGTAGCTCCCATCACAATCACTGTTTTTCTCGGATCAGTAATAAGTCCATCCCATAAAGACATGAACTGAGCCTTCATCATGGCCGTTACCTGGAAAAAATTGAGATGTTAGTACGGCATAGTAGCAATTATATTCAAACGTTTCATTTCAGGCTGTTCACAATCTAAAACTAACCTCATGATCCTGTGACGCTCGTAAACGGAGCAAAGAGTCGATTTCATCTATAAATATTATGCATGGCTGGAGCTTTTCGGCCAAACTGAAGACTGCTGCTGTATACTTTTGTGACTCCCCGTACCATTTGTCCGTCAAAACAGAAACATCCAAGTTGATGAACCAACACTTGGCCTCTTTCGCCATAGCTTTGGCTATTAAAGTTTTTCCGCATCCCGGAGGCCCATACAGAAGAACACCTGCAATTAAGCAAACGGATGTTTTCATTTTCATTCCTTCGAATGTCATTAAATAAAGTTCAACCTGATATCCAACCCTACACTCACCTTTAGGAGGTTGAATCAATCTCGACATGCGCGATACGCTCTGATGAGCTAAAATCGGTTTGATCACCGTCTTCTTCAACTGTTCAATCACATCATCCAATCCAGCCACATCCTCCCAGGAAACTTTCAGATGATTCGGGTCTACAAGATGACTAGCAATCATAACTTCGTACTCGTTCATGTGAATATTCTTGATTCCAAGCCGGTCCATCAACTCTTTCGCTTTCGTTTTCGCCTTTTGCTTCTGTTGGTAAGTAGGATCAGCATGACGTAGCACCCAACGAACGAAGTAGAACGTTGCCAATCCAATGGCTCCTGCTCTAAACAAGGCCATCACGATCTCCCTTTTCGCTGGCATATCCTGTGGAGGTTCAATCTTGGAAATAGTCCCGGCCATTTTCGAAAGCTTTCACGATTTTCTTGTTGAATTCAGAATGCAAGAATCACAACAAGTTTACATTGCACAGAGGCCTGCAACAAATCCAAAAGTAAGTACGTAACCTTGACCTTGATCATTTACTCCAGAAAACCTCAAAATTTTGCTCACGCGACTCTTCGAAACTACTAAGGACTGCTCCAGTAGGCCTTTGAGTGTAGTAACTGAAAACATATATACAAATTTTCAATAAAACTGATCTTCGATTTGGAGCAAGGTATTAGCATTTCTTCGTTCCATTTTGCTCACCTCAGATATTGCAGTCCCGTATGATTATTTCTCAGGTTCTAAACTAGCAATAAATTAAAAGATTCTCGCTAATATATCTAACAGTCACAAAACTGGCGTCTTAATATGTGGAATGCTGTACTCTAAATTTTGGAATTAGTTTTCAAACGTCACCTGCTTATAACACCTGATCGATGCAGCTTTTGTTGCAGTCATCTGACTCAAATCAATAAACAGTGAAATCGGAACTGGAACTTTTTTGCGCATGTATCCAATGCCATGAGAATTCAAGTTTGCCGCTTCTTTCTTTTATTAACAAACTCGATGGTTTGGGTTATATGCATGTCCTTTGTTGTTCCAGGTATTTGACAATTTACAATTTACATGAACGTTAAATGTTGCTCAAAGCAACCAAGCTTCACCTACAGACTTATCATTGATAAATAGCTCCTTTTCGATTCTATTTCGTTTCGATCAAAATCTAACAGTAAAATCTTCGCGAATGCATATGTTATCATTTCTTGAGCTTCTCCCTTGCAAGTTAATATCAGGCATTTCTTTCTTACACCGGCGGAAGTCGAACAGTTGCGATACAGAATCAGACGTTCTGACGGATGAAGCATCCATATGTTATCGCATTCTGCCCACAAAATACGTATTGTGCAAAGTGCAAACGTTTAAACCATGCACCTTTTAAATTCAAGTCATTGGTCTGGGAGAATATCATTCTTTTAATTCCGATGGGCTAAATATCTCTATAATATTTTGAAGCAACTCATTTAAAATTAGTGGTAGCAAGAAGTCTTCGTTCTGCGGCCACTTTGAAACAAAGGAACTTTAGTAAACAAAGACGTTAGACAGGGAAGGGACGGACGCCATTTCTCCATATATCCAGCGCCAAGCAATGTATGCACCTCACTGGTTAGAAAGGAAAATGACATCAGCCACTAAGGCGGCTAAGCGTATAATGCATACATTTCAGTCGGGTGCAAAGCACGAAAAGCCATGAGTTTGTATGTATGCCCATTGAGTTTGGTAGTGTGGAATTTATGGAGGGATTTTGAAGCCGACGGACGGCGACGTCGTGTGTGAAGGAATTGCCTAAGAAATGCACACAGCGTTTCACATGTACAGAATTTACCGACGGCAGCAACGGGGGCAGAGCACAGTTTGCTGGAGCATCTTGTGCTGAACGGACCTGAACTTGGACTGAATACCTGTAATTAATTAATTCCCAGTTTATTTTGTTGCCTATCCGACGACAGTCTACACAGGAAAAGACTAAAGTAGTGCTAATATATTCGAATCGACAAAGTTGTAAACTCTGGTGGTTGTTTTTGCGTACCTTTTGGATCTGTCTTTGAAGCCTATAAGGTAATGAAATGTTTAAATAGTAAACACAAGCAAAATATAAATATATTTTATTTGTTGTTATGGTTGGGGAATGAGGAAGCTTTTCGATGTATTTTGATTCCATGTCATTGATATGTTTGCAGAAAATGAGTGGTAAGAAGCGAATTTATGACAGCCACAGCTCCAACTCTGGGGGAGCCCCTAGTGACGACGAAGTTGAGGCTGTTGCAGGTGAAGAGCCGGAAGAAGAGGAGGAGTATGTCGTCGAAAAGATCTTGGGCAAAAGAGTCGTGTCTGGAAAAGTGGAATATTTCTTGAAATGGAAAGGTGAGTGCAAAAATCCGACTGATGAATCAGTATCAACATGGGTGTTCTTGGGAGTCTTTTGAGCCGCATGGTGATTTTCGCTTTGTTTATGCTTGAAGGGTATCCTGAATCTGAGAACACTTGGGAACCGAAAGAGAACCTTGGATGTCCGGAACTTGTAGACGAGTATGAAAAGGGGTTGTTGGAGAAGAAGGATAGTAAGGTTAAGTCTGAGAAGGTCAAGAAGCGAGTTGTTGATGAACCCAAAGAGAAGTCTGTGTACAAGGAAACTGTCAAGGCAGATCCCAAACCGGTCAAGAAGACGAAGGCAGCCATAATTACAAAGGTATTGAAAGTTTGAAACATCAAGAGGAGAATGTAGAGGAAGGCTGAGAGTTGGTTGTAATATTTCTTTGTTTGGTTTTGTAGGATAGCCGAGCCGAAGGAACTGGATTCGATCGTGGTTTGATCCCTGACAAGATCATTGGAGCTACTGATTCTGGCGGTCAATTGATGTTCTTGATCAAAGTAAGTCTTCTTGGCGGGTGCTCGCTGCCTGACTGAGCAAACTTTGTTTCTGCCGCAATTTTATGTAGAGTTTCATCATTAACGGCTCATACTTTTTTCAGTGGAAAGATACCGATGAGGCTGACCTTGTCCCGGCTTCTGTTGCTAATGTCAAGTGTCCCCAGGTGGTGATCAGTTTCTACGAAGAGCGTCTCACTTGGCATAGTAATGCTGGCGATGCCGAACTTGCTGCTTAGATTTTTATAACGAAATTCCTGTTTTGAGTTTGTTTGTACCGGACAGTCTGCGTATTATTTAGAAGTACTTGTTGTAATTTGTATTACTCGATATGTCCTACACTTTTCCAGATATTTTATAAGTAAGTAGTTATCCATTTTGATTTCCTGACTAAAGTAATGAACAGATCTTTGGATTAAACGGCTGGTGGTATACATGTGGATCTTGTATTATGTATATTGTAAACATGCGAGATGTTAAGATGAACATGTAACCACCAATTTGGTCCAGTTTTTCGGCTGTTCAGCTTCGAGGAACATGCACAGAAGAAACTAGGGTTAACGATGTCTTGTAACATGAGTACTTCGAGGTTATCGAAAATAAAAGCTTAAGTTATAAACTGTTTCAAGAAGTAGCTGTTATTATCGGAAGCTTCAAAGATTTGAGCAAAGTAACGTGATTATGTATACTCTATCAAATACATATAATCTAGTCTAATAATTGTGTTAGCTGACTAAATCTAAAGCCCTAGCCCTAATCCTGGTAAAAGGGCTCCGAGACCACCGAAGAGCGGTGCAGTTGTTGCTGCAGCTGGAGTTGCTAAAGCGGGGGCAGCTGGTGCTCCAAAGGCTCCCAAAGGATTCAGCGTCAGGTACTGAAGGAAGAATGGGAAGTTTTCGGCAATGCTAACAACTGAAACAAGGGATGATGCAGAGTTGGCGTCACAGTTAGGTTGTTCGGCGATGATGGACCTCAAGAAGTATCTGTTAGGGGTAGTTCCTGGGCATAGAATTGGAGATCCGGCGCTGGCCTACAAGAGTAAATTAATAGCCAGGATTATTTTAAGTTTTCCAATCGACGAATGGCCAATTATCACGTGCAAGATGACTTACACCGCAGGCTCTGGCACTAGCGCAGCTGCTCGTTGTACTTGGGCATCCGGTGTTGGTCACGGTAACGTCACCATAGGTCAATAGCGAAGCCGTCTGATGTCCTGCTGGAGACTACAGAAACAGAAATTATAAAGTCTTTCGGATGTACTACAGACACAGACTTTGGGAAAAAATTCCAATACTTACTGAAGTTGACGACCAACCGGTAACGATACAAGCTTGATCACTCTGGCTTTTCATGACGTTTGTGAGCAAGTCGGTTCCGATGATACAAGCAGGGAAGATTGTGGGGTAGCGTTCAAAGTCGACGTTTTCGGCCAAAACGATCAAACCAATGTTGTTGTTCTGGTTAGCGGCTCCTTCAGTGTATTCTGCAAAGGACATTAGAATTCATGCTTTTGCACAAACCTCACAACAACCGATGAATCGAAATTCAAAGGACCTACGAGAATGTACGACCGCAGACTTGGCAAAGATTTCCAAAGGCAGAAGGAAGTTCTGCTCGCTGCTTCCGACAGGTAGATCCCAGGCATTCAATACGACCTTCAAGGGCATATTGTCAGTCTTGTACTTGAGAATACAACTGGCTGGAGCAATGACGTGACTGGCACTCAGAAGCGTCCCTTGGCACAAGAAGGTGTTGCTGGCAGTGAAGACCGCGGCGTTCCATGGGAACTGACCTGGAGCTGCAACTCCAGCTCCATACTTGTTGGAAACTGCTGGAATGTATCCACAAAGTCTTTGCGCGGTGTACAGAGTTTTGAGAGTGTCTTCAACAGCAGCTCGGGCAGTCTTGTTCATTTCCTCAGCAGCGCTTCGGGCAGTCAGGGTAGATTGCAGGGTTCCAGTCAGATCTGCATTGTTCAAATGGAGAACTTGGGCAACAGTCGTCAAGTCTTGAGCAGAGGGAGCGTGTTCCATAATGGCCCTTTGAAGTTCGCTGATTTGGGTGCCATTCAAGTTGGCTCTCGCTACAGTGCTGACGAATTGTTGAAGCCGAGGTCCTTCAAGTCCAGCAAGGGATGCTGATACTTGAAGTCGCTGGAGGAGCTTAGGATCGATTCGGCCATTGGCGGCGCCAGGTTGACCTTCAACAGCAACTGTGGGCATACCGGCGTTTTGACCATAGGCGTTTGGAAGTTGGACTTCTCTGTGGGCCTTGGCGGCGACTCCTTGGGCAGCCTTGTCCATGCAGTTCTCTTCGAGCATCATACGAGCCTTCTCGGCCAAATCGGCGGATGTTGTTGAATTAGACAAGACGCCTCGAAGATGGGCTAGCTATACAATTACATCATTATAGAGCATTAGTATACAACATTTTGCATCCCATGTTGATCATAAAAGTGCAAAAGCAATCAGATTATAGTATTTGCGAAATTCATCGCTGCGAGCATACCTCGGGGTAAGTGACATTGGACATTTGGACAGCTCGCATCAGTCTGTCTGCCTTGGCATCAGGTAATCCGGCCGTCTTTGCTGCGGTCTAGGATTATAGAAGAAGAATATCACGTAGTAAGGATGTACAGCAAAGAAACATTCTAAAAGGTCATGATACAAGCCATACAATCCATTCTAAAAATGTATAAAGATTCAGAGCCCGTACCTTTAGCTTTTCAAACTCGACGCTTGGAATCTGTTCGGAACTTTCAACATCTTCACTGTCTTCACCATCTTCAACGGGAACCATGAAAATCCTTTGGATCAAGACATGAACTTTGCCCTTGGGCAGAAAGTCATGGAGACTGCCGTTGATGACGGAATTGGGGTCTTCGACGATTTGGGAGGCGACGTCTTCGGAGTGCACAGAGTTGGAACCCGGATGCTCAGCAGCGACTAAAGCTGCAAAGCCACATAGTATGACCAGAACCGCCCCTGAAATCAGCAAAACACCATGTTTAGCTTGTGGTTCAATAAAAGAAAACTAAAAGTTGTTGCTTAGAATGTTTGGTGAAATTTATCAGAATTTGTAAAACAATGAACGTACCTGAAAGGCGATGAGACGCCATTTTGAGTCGAATTTTTGACTTTGAAGCACAATGCACACTATGAATTTGAACCACTCGATTTGATCCGAACAGGACTACCTCAACAGTCAATGTGGCTTCTGTGAGGGCTGAAGATGTACTGACTGGAGCTGGACGAAATGTCATTTCTGGATTGTTGGAGGAATCCAAAGTCCAAAGCGTCGGGAGGATATACGCTTTCGGCAGTTCTCCTATTCAAGTAACTGTACTAGCCGGGGGCAGATTTACCTAGAAAACAAATGGCGTTAGGCGTTATCGGCTTTTTAAAAGTATACACTCTCCTGCTACTATATTGCAGCCTTATTGTCTTGTAATTAAAAATACCTTTTAGTTTCACGTACTTGTTGCATGGCA
Organism: Sphaeridia pumilis; assembly: GCA_034698345.1. Classification (NCBI taxonomy): domain Eukaryota; kingdom Metazoa; phylum Arthropoda; class Collembola; order Symphypleona; family Sminthurididae; genus Sphaeridia; species Sphaeridia pumilis. Next base: position 71,259 of record JAQGBJ010000027.1, read on the forward strand.
GATATTTCGTCTAGGATTGGTAAACTTGAAGGTTTGAGCGGTTTATCTTGAGTAGGAAGAAAGGGCCCATTGTCCATCAGCAGTTGTGTCGAATAGTTGAGTAACGTTCAGTATATAATGTGTGAATCGTGAAGTTCCTTAGCTCAGTCAGTATTTGTCAGTTTCATTCTAGTCATATTCCTCACTCGTTGAAGTTGAAGTAACTTCTGTGAAGAATTTTGTGAAAGAGAGTTAGCGGCATCTGTGCGTGGTGATTCGAAAAGTCAGAATTATTGAAGAATCCACATTTATAGGCAGGTAGCCAGGTCAGAATTCAGGATGCCGATTAGCTGTTCTATCTGCACGGGCTCGCTGGAGAAGAATCCTCCGGATGACCCAACGGCGCTTCCCGGAGCTGGAGCTCTTCCTTGTGGTCATGTCTTCCATCAATTTTGCATTGAGAAATGGCTAAGAGTATCGTAAGTTGGATATGAAAATACCCCCCCAGACTTGGAGCGAAACTTGACGAAATTCTGTAATAAACTAACCCGTCCGTTAATTTATTTACTTTCAGAGGACCTGCCGGATCACCGAAGCTTTGCCCAATGTGCCGGAAGGTTGTTCCTGGAGGAAAATGTCTCGTCATCTACCCGGACGTTCAAGAACCTACAATTTTAGAAGATTCCCATAGCCCAACGAGGTGCAACCACTTGATTGACATCTTTTCGCTGCAAAAGCAACTGGCTGAAGCAAATACCCAAGCGAACAAAGCGGGGGATCTACAAGCTCTTGTAGAAGAGCTACAACACTCAAACGATGACCTGGCTGACGAACTGGATGGATTGGAAGGACAGTTAGCTTCTTTTAACTCGCTGAAAGCGGCTTTGAACGCTGTTCACACCGCAGGGGCTTACGAAGATACGTACGACTGGCCAGTGGACGAGTTTTCCATACAACAACTGAAAAATCACAAGCAACTCTTAGTGAGGTAAGTTTTGTGTCACAGCAGTCCTTCGTTCATAAATACAATTTTATGAAATTCAGGCATTCATTTCGTGCTTTAATTTCAGTGATCTGAGGGCTGCTCAAAAACGAGAATCTGAACTGAGACAGGAATTGATTGCAACATACAAAGAGACTAACAATTCAAAGGCCAAATTGTTGAAAGCGCTCAATGAAGGGTACACTTTGAAGAAGGATTTGACCAAAGCTGAGATGGAAATGAATGTCATGGAAGATCAATTAGCAAGAGCGAAAGAAGCAAGAGACTATTGGAAACAAGAATGTGAGCAAGCGGAAGGCAAGATCAAGGGTTTGAAGAAGAAGGTGCAAGATTTGGAAAAGACTGCTGATGAGGAGCCAGTAGTTCTCTACGTTAAGCCGCTTCTGAAAGCAAAAGCTGCCCCAGCTCGTAGAGGCAAGAATTCGACCGTGCCCGAAGCCCTGATTCTGAACCTACCAAAACCAGCAACAACCGCCCAAGTAACTACGAAGACCAACTCGGGCCGCAAGTCTTACGCTACTCGTTCCAAGACCAGGACTCAGACCAAATAAGGCTTCATTTGCTGTCCATCGACGATGCCGGACAAGCATTCCTTTTGACCGATGATGTGAAATACCATCAGCCGAATTTTCACCTGTAACTTGAGGATTGACCCACAGTATTTTTATAGATTTCAATGTGTTTGTGCCATAAGTAAGAGAGGTGAAATGAGCACATTTCGAGACTTGAGCTGGACTATATGCTTGTATCATTTCAGTTTCGCAGTTTTTGACTTTACTTTAACAAGCAACTTTGGTTTGACATTTGACAAGACAGCTCTTAGACTAAGTAAGATGTCCACGGGACGTTAAATGTAGGTTTACTTTTCGTCGCAATTAACGACTAGTTTTAATTCACAAGCAAGCCAATTTCATAATCGCAATAAAACCAGTCTTTCGCTACAAAGAGGCAATGTTTTTCGTTCGGTTTTATGCTGCCCCATACCATATAAACTTCCAAAACAGCTCTTCGAACGTTTCCCGTTCCCGAGAGAGAAAATGCTTCTGTACCAAGGATATCTTGCTCCAAGCAGATCTACTGCAGAGAGGGAAAATCCGGATTGTTTAGATAGTTTTCCTACGCGCCATCATTTTGGTAGAGGATTTGTTGGATAATGTTTTGATTCAGATTTCATTTCAGAAAGGGTTAAGCGTATCTGGGAAATAATTATAATATACTGAGTGAATTTGGAGCATTCGAGGTTAGGGTTCTTCTAGAAGCAAAAAGTTTACAATGGAAACGTGTATATAGTGTACAGAGTACATTGGATGCAGGGATAGTTCGGCAGTTCTGTCGTAAAAGTATTTGACCTCTCAAACAAAGTCTTTTGATCGAAAATTATATAGTTTCTCAATCAGGAATTCAAGATGCCGATCAGCTGCGCAATTTGCAGTGATAACATCGAAAGGACCCCGCAGGATCCAGCAGCGTTGCCAGGAACGGCTTGTACTCCTTGTGGACATTTATTCCATCAGTTTTGCATTGAAAAATGGCTGTCGTAAGTATATATTTCCAGAACCCAATTACGAGCGTAGTTATAATTATTGGTTGTGGTTATACTTGAAATTTGCTAATTGGATATGCGTTTGATTCTCATTACAGAGGGTCGTTACCTACTTCAAAATCATGCCCTTTGTGTCGAAAGCAAGTCCCAAGAGCGAAATGCCTCCCGTTGTACCCTGACATCCAAGAAGCTACGATTCTTGAAGATTCGGAGGTTCCTAGGTGTGATCATGGAGTCGAAATACACTCACTTAAGAAACAGCTGACGGATACCAAATCACAGCTAGAAGAAGTGAGTCTGCTTCAAAAGACTTTGACGTAAGCTTCGTATAACAAAACACTTAAATCGGGCTGGGCTGAAAAAGGTTGAGCTTGAGTAAATGTTGTGATTTTGTTTTTCAGAGACGATCTAGAACGAGAAAGACAGCTTTTGCAAAGCGAGCGTAGAAGGAAACTGCATTTTGAACTCAAATACCAAGAAATGAAAAGTCTTAGTACTTATGCGGAGGAGTTGAAGAAGAAAAACGAAGTACAAGAAAAAGAGCTAGCGGCTCTGAGCTCATTGCAGAGAGCATTGGAGTCGATTCGAGAAGATGCCGAATACTATGACGACTTTGACTGGCCGGTGACTGAGCACTCAGTTCAAACTTTAAAAGAACAGAATCAGCTTCTAACCAAGTGAGTAGAGGTATCCATGTAACTAAAGAAACTACACGTACGATATTTGTAGACTAATTATCTTACTTTTCAGTGAATTGAAGAAGTCTTCGAATAAAAAATCTAATGCATTAAAGGAGTTAAAGAGAATGCAAGAAGAAAACAAGTCGTTGAAGAAGATGATGCGAGAAAAGGATGAGCAGCTGAAGACTAAGGATAATGAAATTGCAAGTTTGAAAGTTCAGCTGAAACCAAATATAAATGACAGCGTCGTTATTGAAGATTTCTCACCTAGCCCTCTTCAACGTGTAAGTAAACATTTTTTAATCAAAATTTGTGTGAAGAAGAACAGTCCACGTTTCAGCCTTCTAATGATTTAATTCTTCTGACACTTCCAGGTTACTTGCCGTAAACGAAAAAATGAGGAAATGCCTGCGAAATTGAGGTTGGATGACAAGTTCCCGGAAGTTGATGACGACATTGGAGTGCTGACTTTTGGTGGCTCTAACAAAACTAAACTCGACAAGAAGGCTAAGAGTTCTGACGACTTATTTCTTGAGCACCCAAGGGCTAAAGAGAAACCAGCAAGTAGTGCTGCAGCACTTGACGACGATTCATTTCTATCCAAAAAGAAGAAACTTCCCACTAGGAAGTACTTCGAAGATGATGAAGATGTAAGTTTCAAACATTTTTTCAATGCCCTTCCTGTATAGATTGTTATTACAGTCTAATTATTTTTCCTTGTTTGTAGGAAATGTCTCCATTTCAAGTAAAATCTAGTCTGGTTGGTGTTGCCAGTAAGTCACGACTTACAAAAAAGCCAGTATCTATGGGTTCTCTTCCTCATGTTTCTAAGCCTGCCAAAATAATTTATCAAAAATGAGTGAATATCAAACTGCTTTGAGGAGTACGAAAGACTGACGCCAGGCTCAGCTTGATCTTGATGTGATCCAGCCCTTACGAAGAGCTATTCCCGGAAATTTAACCTTTTTGACTTGAGAATCCGATCCTCGAAAGAGGGCGTGGGTTCGAACCCCACTTCTGACTTGAGAATCAACACAGTGTGACATGACATTACTTGTACAGTTTTTGCACCATGCTAATTTTGTGACGAATAACTTTTGTAATGGGTGACCTCTAAATTTGTCCTACCCACTTGTGATCTGCTATTTGCAATCAAATAAATAGTGGTCCCTGCATTTTATTCGTACTGGTACTTCACATGAATTAGATTAGTCAATCATTCAAAACAGAATCTTGAAAATTAAAACCACACTGAAGCTCAAAGGTAACATGCCAAACTATGTACAATTGCTAGATTCTATCATAGCTATAGAGAAGCATTCAGAATAGCAAATATATTGATAATCTGCTTCAGATAGACAAAAATATGCGAGAATAGTTTCCCTTGGGAAGTTCAGTAGGTGTCCATTTTAAAGTCCGAGATTCAAACCTTAGACGTTTGCATTTCTGCTTGCATTTTCGCCATCATTTCTTGCATCTTCTTCAGCTCTGCCTCTTTTTCCTGAAGGATCCGCTTCATTTCGTCCTTGTCAACTCCTTGCTGATCCAAAAGCAATTCTGCTTTCATTCCAGCCCGAGCTTCTGAAGCCAATTTCTGCAAGCGGTAATTTTCGTAATGCACCTCTTGCGTAACTTCCTGCAGATCCTGCATGTGAGTGATCAGCATCGTCCTCAACTTGACAAAATCGCTGTGATCAGGATTTTCGATTTCCACCACTCCCCACGGATATAGTCGACCTCTGACTTTTTTGCCTTTAGCTTCGATAATTGTAGTCGAACCACTGACGGCAAATGGCATAGCGGCTTTGAGCAATCGAACTTCTTCTTTGTAATCTTCATCTTCATCCTCGTCAACGTCGGGTAGAGAATAAACTTTGATGCCGTTAGCAGATATTTCTTGCATAATCTGGAATCAAAACAATTTTTTTCGCTGTTTTAGAAACTGCTGCATATTCGCATTTTTCTCCCAAACCTTTGTCTTCAGATCCGCCACTTCCTTTTTCGTCAGAACATCTGACTTCGCAATCACTGGAACAATGTTCACTTTGTTGTGAAGCTGCTTCATGAACTCTAAATCCAACGGTTTCAACCTACAAAATGAATTACACACAGTAATTACAGATTTTGTTTTTTCGAGAGAAGAAAGACTACAACTGCAACGGTGGAAAACATAACATACCCGTGCCCAAAGGGTGACACGAAGTAGAAGCAGCAGTGAACACGGTTATCTGCAATGTTTCTCCTGTTCAAACCCCGTTCTCCATGAAAGAACTTTTCAAACTGATCATCAATGTACTTATTGATGGACTTGAAACTGTAAATAAAATAAAGCTTCAGCAACCGTTGTTACAGACTTGATATATTGCTAAATAACAGGACTCGAACTCACCAGTCAGTATTGTCGATCGCATCACCATACCCGGGCGTGTCAACCACTGTCAAACGGAGTTTGACGCCTCGTTCTTCAATTTCAACAGTTTTGGCATTGATTTTCACATTCTGAGCGAATCGTTCTAAAATAAAAATCGAATGAGCCATCTTATACGTATGAATTAATCTGATGTCCACCGATTCTGTTTTTCTGCGAACCTTTGATGTCTCCCAGTTTCTTCTCAGCATAGAAATCCGACTGAAACAGGGAGTTAATCAATGTAGATTTTCCAAGCCCGGATTCTCCTAAAATATTAAACGTTGGTTAACTTTCAGCTTCAAAGAACATCCTTAAAACAACTATCAAAAGGTAGTTACTATATGTAATTACTGACACGCACCAACAACCATCAAGGTGAATTCGAATCCTTTCTTCACAGACTTGCGGTGAACTTGGTTTGGAAGGTTTGCAAAACCAACATATGCGGTGTTTTCGGGAAGCTGCACAACAAAAGGCAATGATTTCAAAACAAATCAACTCTGATTTACACATAATGAGTCATTAAAGTACCGTTTTTGTTTCAGTAGCCATAGCTAAGCTCAAACTATCGTCTTGAAGATTCCTATAAGAACAAACGCAGGACTAGCCTTTGAATGAATGCAGTTCCAAGTGGTCACGGTAATGTAAATCTAAAACACAAGTAAAAAAAGAATTAATTTTTTTAATCTGAAACCAACTTCTCATATGTTACTCATTTATAAGAACGAAAAGATGACTTACCTCATACATGTACGATACGTGATCAAGAATTTCAGCACTTCATTAAGTCATGTAAAGATATTCTGCAGGTATCAATCAACACATAAAGGATGCACAAGTTACGAATAGCTGAGGAAGCCAGATTTCTTTCAAACGTAATAAATTTTTTATTTAACTACTCCGCCGAAAAGTGCTGGAAGACTTCAGAAGTTCAGACTTTAATTTTGTGAATATTCACGAACCCTGTAGTCTTCAAGTTGAGCGAATTTTAGGCTTGAAACAACCTATATTTCACAAGTCATGGAAAAGTATCTAATGTTGGTCGGTTCTCGGTCTAAATCTCAACCGGAAGTGGTTCGATAACGTTACAGCAAATGCAAACAAAAAATAGTACGAAGGCCAGTGTTTTGTCTTATGGTCTATCAACATCTAATAACATTTGTCAGTCTTGTCAACGGTCGACTTTTCCTGTACGGGCTACCGGCATTGTTTACAAATACGAAACTAAATCTCGCGAAATTTACTCGGGTGCGACCGCTGGTCCCGCCTTCAATATATAAACATCCTGCACAAGCGCAGTATACTACAACATCCTTCCAAGGGCTAAAAGCGGGACAGTTTGATTTCGGATCTGATCTTGTCTGGTAACCTGACCTTCATCTGTGGGTAAGTTCGAACTCCATAAAAAATTAATTTAACCTAGTAATTACCTTCAGCGTATCGACGTTCAATGAATACTTTCGTGCAGAATGAGCTTAAAGAGTCTTTTGAGTAATAGCTTATGTTTTGATAGCTTACCTTCCATTGTTGAAATATGATGCAAATGCGAATAGTAGTATACCTCGTTTAGTCTTTATCATGAATTGTTGAAATTCCAGAAACAGTGAACGTTCTCTAAGCTTCTTCAGCAACGTGTTTTCGTAACTAAAGGTAAGTTATGTATCCTCAAGTTGTCTATTGGAAGTAATATTCAGTCATGAAAGTGAACGGTAAATGTAGCTTTGTATTTGCATTCTAGAAAAATGGGTTTCATGGAAGCCGCTCACCGTGCCATTTTCAGGCGGACCTCCACCTTCATCCTCGCTTGCGTTGGTGGAGCTTTCTTCTTCGAACGAGCATTCGACAAGGGAACTAACACCTTGTTCGAATCCATGAACCAAGGGGTAGGAGTCAGTTTATCTCGTTAATTGCTGCAGTACTTGATATGTTTGGGTCAACATTAAAAGTTGGGTTTTTTATTATTTTTCAGAAGCTGTGGAAACACATCAAACACAACTACGAAGAATAGAACGGCAGCAATGACCCCCATGTAATGTAGATACCACACAAAAGGAGGTTGTAGATTCTAGGTCGTAAGAGTGAATTAAAATCGGTGCTTGAACAACCAGCTGATTTAACTCGTTACTTTATTGGTTGGCACAATATTGCATTAGTTTTAATGTACCAGAATATCAAATTATAGAATCACATTTAGAGAGCTGCTCACTTATATTACTGCGTTTTAGAAAGTAGTCACGGCATTTTGAGATAGGGTAGAATACTTGAGTGAAAGCTATGCTAGCTAGTCAAAATGGTTCAAATATGATTGATAGCAGTGTTTTTGCCGCTATTGTGGTATGGGTAGGGAGCAAGTGTCTCTTAAGTCTCGTATACTTATAATTTTAAAAAACCGAAAGAGAAGCTATCAAAACTCGTTCAATATACATAAGTATGTAGTATGTACCTTAAATCGCGAAAGACACTTTTTGGCGAACATTTGCTTGCACAATATCGCTTGGTTATATGTTACTGGACAAAAATGTTATTTTCCTTGTACCGGTGATGATCGTTCACTGAACATTTTCCTTGTTAGATTCTCTTCCTCGTCTCTGGGATGGTAACGGCTGGAATGCTGGGCTATTCGGGTCGGTTAGAGGCTTCGCCGAATTTTTCACTTCAAAAAATCTGTATCGAGGAGCTGGTTTTGCCTTGTGGACACACATCTTTCTCATTTCTTGGGCTAACTTTTCTTCTTGAAGTTCTTGGAGAACTTTTTCCTGTTAAGTCATTCAAGATTCACATTTATTTTTGTGCCACAGTAGCTAGCGCGGCACAGTAGAATCAGAAGTTACCTTCTTTTTCAGTTCCTCTAGCTCTTGCTCTTTTTGTTTGATCATTTCGTCGAATCTTGCACGTTCTTCTGCTCGCCTGTCAGTGCTCAAGCCAGGATCGACAGGTTCAGGAATGGGTACAGTGGATTTTGCTGGCTCGAAAGGTTTCTTGTAGATGACTTCATTCGGAAGAGCTTGAAAAGCAGATTGCTCACGCTTTTGGCGATCCTCCTCCTCAAGCTATAAGATAAAAAGAAGCGTATGAAATTTGATGATCAAATTTTGATCTTCTCCGGTAACAAAAAAATCAACTCCAACTCGTACCTTTTTGGCCAACATTTCCTGATAATGTGCCCCGCGTAAATCACATTTAAGCTTGAATGGTTCAGGGTGGGTTACCTCAGGTGCTTTCTTGGAAGGTAACTTCTTCAAGGTAGCAGTGAAGTTTGGAACTGGCTGAGCATGGAATTCTTTCACCTTTGATTCTGCTTCAATCGCCTTTAATATACACAATATAATTTAGCAAAAGTTCATTATGCTCCACTGAAAATGCGCGAATCTACTCACCTTCATGATCTTTTGCTGCTTCCGAAGTTGACATTCCTTATCCCGTTCATCGAAACTGAAGGGCTTGATTTGCGTTGGAGTTGGGGTTCTGATAACTTCACGAGATGAGGATCTAGATCGACATCTTGAAAGATTATTCGGGCCAGAGGAAATTGATGATGACAACTTTTCCCGAGACGATGACCTCGCGTTTCTAACAGAAGATCGGCCTTGTCGAGGCAATGAGTTGTACTGCACAACAACAAAATGAATAATTGTTTTTTCAAATAAAGGATTAAGAAACAAAACGTAGTATCTACTTACTTTGGGTTGTTCTACAAAAACGACTGGCGTAGATTTACGATTAGCTTGGCGATGGCGAATTCTTTCATCTGAAGCAAAATGGAAACCGATTGGTTGGGTTGTTTTCGGAGGGTTGTTAACTCGGATGACAGCATCTCCATGCATAACTCTGAGTGGAGCATGTTTCGCTTTAAATTGATAGACATCAGTTTGTTGTTCCTAATCATAAGAATCCAGAATTTTAGGTTAAACAAAACGCACGAAACAAAATCTAGAGCTCGCAGAATTTATGCTTTATACCTGCACTTTTTGAACTCGATGTTTCATCTCCGAGAATTTGAATGGCTGAGGAATCGTGATTTTTATAGCTGGCTTTTTGGTAGCTGCATTCAACTTGAATTCCCTTGGCAATGAGGAAGAAGAAAATGAAGCCTTCGCCACGGGATGGTCGATCGCTTCAGAAACCGAACAGCTGGGTACAATTGGTACTTGGGGTACTTCCTCTACTGATTCAGACTCCATCTTGAATTTCTCATAAACACCTGATTCGGCGGACGGTTCATCTGGTTTGTGATGTTCAATCATTGAAACAAGATTTTCCTCATGATCATGATGTTCGATTTTGGTATCAGCATCAGTATCTTCTACGTCTACGTGATGTTCAACAGTAGCAGCCCCAGCTTCAACCGTAGATATTTCCGGATCCTCAACTTCGACTTTAATTGCAACTTCTTTCTCAACTTCTACAACTTGCTCAGGCATGTTAGTATCGTCCTCTTCCAACGTTTGTGTTTCAATGGTGATGTAAGCTCCCACAGGAGGAGTGGTCATGTGATTGTTCAGCTGCCGCACTTCTTCTGACACCACTGGGTTATCAGGAACAACGCTGTCGCCTTCTGCAGCTGCAACTTCGTGTTGCTCACACTCAGGGTGCTTAGATGAGTAAGGAGACACTGGGGAATGTTCTTCATCAGATTTCCTGAAAATAAGTCGGCATCAAGCTACCATCGGGATCGTTCGAAAATAGCTTCAATTATGTGATCATGTCCAAAGGTTCGCTTACTTATTATTATAGTAAGCTTCAACGTCGTAAACTACATCAAACTGAGCAGGGATCACAGTAGATTGGAAACCGGTATTCGGGGACGTGCAGACGGGCAAAAAATCATCTTCCTCGGTATGGGTTTCTGCGAATGCGTCTAACATTATAACTCACCCTGAAGAAAATAAATGAATCATACAAGGACCTTACCAAAATACTTGTCTACGTCGTCATCATGACTGCTGTTGCCTTGAACGAGCTCGTTGAAATCGACATACTGCGGGGCATTGAAAAAGTCGTAATGGTCATCGCCAAAGTCCATATTATAGCTGCGTTAGAGGCTGGTCAGGCAACGTCACAATTTGACGGTACGATAAGCTCGTGAGAGTCTTCCTGTTCGGACAAGGGATTCTGCGATTCTGTGAACAATATCAATGTTTTAATCCCAAGTTTCAGGTGCGGTGAACCACCTGTTACATGGATACATTCTATAGAAAAGGATACTACGTATAGACATGTACATTAAACATTATCATTATTTCCCAGCCACAGCCAGCTTATGACAGAATCAATACAAATTATGTTTGACCTGTATGTAGCTTGGTGGTATTTACCTGCGAACAGATCAAGGATCAGAGCAAGGAACTGCCACTCAAATATCCGTTCGATAAAAAAGATGTGTGCTATTATTATTTTCACACTTAACACTTGCACTTCAAACCCGCCTAATGTGATTACGTAACATCTGGATTTAACTGAACTTCTATATTTACTGGACACTTCGGGTTGAATTGATATTGAACTTGCACTGAACAGAAGAATCTTTTAGCTCTCGAGCCCGCTAAATTGTCAACGGTTATATGTCCCTCTGTAACTCCTCTACCGATTTTCAATTGGGTGAATGGAGATAAAGGCAGATCTTTTTCGTGCTCAGATCCAATGAGAAGAAACGCGCGAACCAGCCGCGGTTCAAATATGCAAAACATAAACATCATCTTTCTGGGTACAGGCTCGAATATATATTCACATGGCGATAATTTTGCCTGTCAGGCACCTTTTTTGCATTCGTGAAGACCAGATTTCTACAGCATTTCGAAATGCATACCTGCAATCAACATCGTATTGCTGCTCGGAAGTACGTGTATATATATATACAGTCCTGCCTGTCAGTTTGAATGGGAATGGTTTGAATTGAGCGAAGGAATCTTGGAAGACAGTATAAAGTGCTTGAGAAAACAGAAGGCCAATATATATACTTCAAGTTAGCGAAAAAAAACTCCGGGTGCGAGCTCGATTAAAATCTTTCGAAATGTAAGTTTGATTGCGAATTGCGGGAGTCAGACGTCCATAATCACTCGGGAGGTGGGAGTGGGATTCAACAATAATGACGTTGATGCTCTTTGTCTATTTATATAAGTGCAAAGAAATTTTACAAATTCGTTTACTGAACTTGCGGGAAACAGAATTTAAATTGTAGATTAGCTTGGCCTTTAACTTCACTCCAGAACAATGGAATAGTGATGCAACAAGTCCTGTTGACATGGGAAAAATGCAAGAACGAGTTTCTGAAGAGTGAATTTCAATAGGATTGTTACGCAAGATACTGCAGTGGTGTGAAGCATGATTAATGCATCCGGACTAGTGACTGTATCTGAACCTCGCGGTTATTATGTTGTTCAGCTTGATGTTGTATTATAATCTTATGTATACTGGCTGCCAGATCTTGCGATTGTGGTCATTTGCGCAATTTCCAGCCATAACAGGATTGTCAATTCTTGTCAAGCGTTCAGCAAACAATGTGGATGGGAAAGAGAGAATCACGTTCAAAAAGTCCAGGAAATTCTAAACCAACTGGTGGCCTTAGCATTGACAAGTCATAGTAGCATATCGATTGGCTGTCTATGATCGACCTTCACATCAAAATTATAGATACCAATCAGTCTTTAATTTACTTATAGTGATTTTTGTGACCACTATGGCTCCTACAAGAATGGTAACCGGGATTGCTCCCGTCAACATTGCTGTTGTCAAATACTGTGAGTAAAAGCTTGTCAAAAATCCAATTACAGAATTACTTGGAGAATTCCCGAGTCTAATCAAAACCTTTTGTTGATCTAGGGGGAAAGCGAGACGAAGAATTGATACTTCCGTTGAATAACTCTTTGAGTGGCACGCTGTGCATGGAACAGGTACGTCATAGGGACCACCACAGACTTTTAGGTAGAAGCCATTCTGATGACTGTTTGACTCAAAGATGTTTTGGAAATACAGATGCGAGCTCAAACAACTATAGCTGTCAACCCTGATTTCGACAGCAGTAGAATGTGGTTGAATGGAAAAGAAGAGCCGATCAGCAACCCCCGGTTGGTCAACTGTATTCGGGAAAGTGAGTATGAATGACTAAGTTTAGGGCACGTTAATTTTTGTGTCTGAAGGTATTGTTGAAATTGGTCCATAGTTCGCCGACTAGCCGTTCAGCAGGGGAAATTGAGCGAAGAAGAGGCCAAGTGGCATATCAGGATTTGCTCCAAGAACAACTTCCCTACTGCTGCTGGACTGGCGTCTTCGGCAGCTGGATATGCTTGTCTCGGTATGGGTTGCTACCAGCACAGTCAGAAAATTACTAGTATTTCAGGATTTCTGAAGATTTGTTTTTGTTTGCAGTGTACACATTGGCACAGCTGTTCGGAATCGAAGGAGACATTTCTCCCATTGCTCGTCAAGGGTCTGGAAGCGCTTGCCGTAGCGTCCATGGGGGGTTTGTGGAATGGATTGCAGGTGAAAAGTCTGATGGATCCGACTCTTTCGCTGAACAAATTGTTGATGAAGCCTACTGGCCAGAGATGCGTGTCATAATTCTTGTGGTAACTTCCATAATCGTATAAATCAAATGCTCCGTGTCATCACATCACTGTATGAGGATTAATTTAAATTGCTTCTAAGGTGAGTGATGCCAAAAAGAAAATTGGAAGCACTTCAGGGATGCAAACTTCTACTACTACGAGTGAATTGCTCAAACACCGAGTAAAAGTCACCGCTCCAAAGAATCAAGCGCAGATGAAGACGGTAAGAAACTAAAAATACTTTTATCCAGCCAAATGATTTAAATGAAAGTTATTTATTCTGTTTTGAAATATCTTGTATAGGCTATACTTGGTAGAGACTTTGAGTCGTTCGGAAAATTGACTATGCAAGAAAGCAACCAGTTTCACGCCACATGCCTAGACACCTATCCGCCTCTAGTCTACATGAACGACACTTCTCACGCTATTGCCAGCACAATCCACGCAATAAACAAAGATCTGAATCGCTTAGCGGTAAGGCTTCCGAAATAATTGAGTAAATGAGTGGGACGTACTTGAATGATTTTCATATAACTAAGGTCGCCTATACTTACGATGCCGGTCCAAACTGCTGCTTGTATCTTCTCGAATCTGACGTTGAGTTGGTGCTATCTGCAATCAATCATGTCTTCCCCACTACCAAGTCTGCCAGCGAATATTACGTCGGGATTCCGGTGGGACAAAGCTCATCCTTAGTAGCCGTAAGGTTTCCTCTATTTGAGTTCTACCAAGTTCCTTTTGTTGCTCTAACTTGTACTTCGTTGCAGGATAAGCTTCCAAGCGTGAAGGCTTCTGCTCCATGGGGTGAAAATTCAATCAGTTATACGATTGTGACTAAGATTGGGCCAGGACCGCAGTCAATTGAAGAAAATTTGTTGAATGACGCTGGCTTGCCTGTTTGAAGAAGTTCTGTTAAACAGGGTACATTGTTCATTCCGGTTTGGTGCTATTAAATGTTCTAAAGAACTCTCTAACCGTGTCAAGAATACAATTTATATTACTATTCTTAAAATGAATATCATCAGGTACGTAGATAATTGTTTCCTCATTTTTCAGATGATTTTCCCCAACTTGACTCAGAACCATTTGAACGAGTTTTGGCATGCATCCTTATGGTGGCTTTTGCCACATGATTCAGCGGACCTTTTCCTTGCCTAGAGAGAAAGTGGTTGTTTTCACCTGGCCAGAAATATTTTTAGCTAATACAAACGCATTATTCGTACCACTTTTTCTGAACTTGCTGAACGACTTCCGTTTGCTTCAAGCTTGACTTCCGATGAGAAGAAGGTTCATCAAAACTTGGGTTTCTAGGCCGAGTTTCGCTCAACTGACTCGTACGTTTGGTCTCCAGAGCATCTAATATTGGGTCTATACATGTATTTTTATTACAATTAATCACCAGTTTTCAATACAGTGTCAGTTACCTGGCGATGGCGATCCTTGCAGTTTTGCTTCCATCGCAGCGATTCGTGACTCTTCTTCTTCTCTAACACGGTCAGAATCTATCCCAGGAAAATGTTTAGAAGCTTCTTCTTGGTATTATACCGCGTTTTTCTTATTGCTTGCACTAATTTCAAACTTACGATTTTCTTTGGAAGACAACGGAGAGTGCCCTTGACCGTCAAACGCTTTTTGCATCGATTCCAAAGCAGCCTTGTCGGTCTCACTGGCGATAGCCTTCTTCAAGGCCTGAGTAACTTTGTTGAACAAATCCGCGTCAGCATTCTTGGTATCCAACAGATGCCGGCGAAATCTCGCAAGCAGCATTCCGGCTGAAGCTCTGACAGTTGGAACCTTGTCACCTTAGTTAGATGACGCATAGTACAATCAAATATGAGACAATGACAGATCTTGGTATAGTAAAAGGTATAGTACCCAGTAGCGACAGTATGGAATCCAGAAAATGCTGCTTGATGTAGTTAGCCGAAAATCTGCAAAATTCCACATGCAACTTAACCAAAGCCAAGTTCCTGAATAGTTACCAACTTACAAAATCTACTTCCCCATGCTACCTTTCCATAATAAATTTGCTCATAAACAGGAACAACGTTCGATCCCGGGTGCGAGGACTTGCGGCCATCTCTGCATCAGAACTAAATACTTAGCTTGAAGTTGAGACCATTTTTAGAACTTTCGCCTGCAAACTTACTCAAAATATGTTGTCGGATGACGTCCCTTTGAACTTCCCTCGTCGTGTAACGAAGGCTTGAGGTCAAAGCTTGAGCAGCAGCGACCTTGACTGGTAACTGGGGCTGCGTAAATTGAAAAAAACTATAGAATCCGCATCCTCTTCAGTTAATAACTGATGCGGAAATTTTAAAATTAATTAATACCTGTCGGATCATTCGGTTGAGCAAAACCGGAACCAGGTTATTACACACGATGTTTGAATTGAAACAACTTGGAAGAATGCTGGATTGTTGTAATAAAATGGTATGAGGTCTCCAGCCCAAGCTTTGGCTCAGTCTTTCTTCGCAGAACAAGATGGCGCTCAGGATACCTACTGTGGGATCGCCTTCGTCCTGGAGATTCGTTAAACTTCAATGATGTAACGGCATAACGCTGTTACCATACCGCAAAATAGACTTGGAATGAATGTACCTCATGTTTAGGAGAGACGATTTTACGTTGAGCAAGTTCCTTGATAATGGCAGCGAGTTGCGGGACGAGAGTTTCGATGACATCGATGCTGTCGTCTGAAAGAGCCGTTATAAGACTGTCTTTCAGCAACATGCCCGTGTCAATACCTGGCGTCGACAGCAGAATCTACAAGCAATTTCAAATACATCACAGTTCAGTCTCATTCGTGAATCAGGCTCAGGTTGTGAGCTAACTTCATTTGAAAACTAAAGAATATACACTAGACAAGTGGAGCGTTGTGGCTTTTCGAACACTTGGGCTTGAATCCGTAAGCATTGACTGCAGAATCGGATACACGATTGATTTAAAGGGCAAAGCGTTCTTGAGTAGTTTATAGACGTCCAAAAAATGCTTGGCACATTCTTGGCGAATGAGCCAAAATTCAACATCCGTCTCGTTGACTTTCCACAAACTGGTCGCTGGAGACCATGGAGCCCTTGAAGGCGATCCTTTAACTGAAGCTCGGGGCTTGGGGACGTATGGCGTGCTTCGAGTTTCAAGTATCATTCGGCTCTAGAATGAGGACTTCATTACATAAATGTATTTCTTGAGTGACATCAGATTCAACGAAAATATTTAGCTGACCACTCTCTCAACCACTGGCCCTGTGGCATTTTTTGTGATCCTCTCCAGCGGTATCTACGGTACAAAATCTTGGATAAAGCCACGTGGACTAGCAAATTTAGCGTGACTGCTGAATTCACCTGTATGAGTTTCTTGTTCGGACTTTGAACGTCAAATTGGCAAAAGCTGAAGTAGGCATCACAGATCCACGCCAAATCATCCACTTGATTTATTTCTAAAGAAGCAAAAGTTTGTGAAGGCAAGGTTGGATATATGCAGTTCCGAAATATTTCAAATTCACCCACTTTTCATTTGTTTCATAATCGGAAAAGACCAGCGACAAAAATGCCAAAGCAAAGGAGTATTGGGCTCATGCTTTGAGCCTTCCATTCGCGTCAAACATTGCTTGAGGTAGGCCCTGAGAAGCTGCAAAAGTTTCTGCAAATCTGCGTCGTCCTTGTTTTGATAATGGGCAATACACCTGCACAGAGCAATGGCGTAGGCCGTTCGAAGGTCTTCCGACAGATTCTTTTTGCCTTCTTCGAAAATGAGGTCCATTGCTCGCCGCTGTCCTATTATCGCCAGTTCTGGAAGGATCAGAGCAGCTGAAATTTGAACTTGTTCCGAAGGAATGCTGGTTAAGGATTCGGTGACGTTCATGATTTTAGACGGCATTTCCCTGGAACAAAATATAAATTGAATTAGCTCGATCTACCGGCTTTGATTTTATTATCTTTCTTGACTTACAACAATGTCGCATCGTTCTTGTTGACTTCCAAGCCAGCTTTCACCGAAATAGCCAGTTGCCGAAGTGCGACTCCGGCGACAAGATAGGCGGCTGTTCGCTTTTCTGCAAGTTCTTCCGTGACAATAGCCCAGCCCTGGACATAAAGATTCACAACGACATTTTATTAGTTTTTAATATTCTGGTACTAGCTCAACTTGGAAGAGAAGCAGTTACGTAATGTATAGCGTCTGCTATGGACAACATGGACATGATTTTGGCCAAGGCTTCCAGCCAGAAGTTGGCATGGTCTGCAAAAAACCTCAATGTTACACGTTTCAGAGGCTAACAGAAGTTGGCAAAGTTGCTTACCTCGGTCAGACAATTTTGAAAATCTCTTAGCACTATGTAAAATGTTAATGATATCAGGCTTCATATTGTGCTTCAGAGCAATTTTGACCAAATGAATCATACTGGACGAAAGTTCAAAATGGAACTCGGCGTTTCTGATTTTCCCTGCTTCCTGCTCATTTTGAATGAGAAATCACATTCAGTCTGGCAGTTTAAAAGTTTCATTTTCTACAGCTTCCAGTCAACTGACCTGAATCAACGGAGGAACAATTTCCTTGAACGTCCTTGCAGCATTGGTCTCACCCAATTTCGAGACTTCGCAAGCGGCAAACACCTTTTCGTTTTCATCCCCTCTAACGCACATTTTGAAAATCAAACTAATCTTAAAGCCTGTAAAATTTCTGAAGACCCAGAGTCTGGTATCACTTACTTCAGACACACTAAAACCCGCTGGAAGAGGTCCAGGGCTTCATCTCTGCTGTGGCGGTCCGTGTTTGTTTTCTGAAGTTAACAATAGCAAAAGTACATTGTGTTAGCCCATTTAATTTTCAAAAAATACTTTGAAACTCCACCTTGACATCTTGCCAAACGGGTTCGTCGATAATAGTGTCTCGAAGATCCTTGGGGATGCTTTGCCACGTCCAAGTTGTGGATTGCCGTTTTTGGCCGAAATATTTCGGATTTTCGGGGTCGCTCACATGACCTGGGATTCCTTCAATGTAGCCGAGACCTTTGGGATGCATCACGGTACTTGTCCGTTTGAGGGCTGTGCTGATGGTGCTGCCACCTCGAACCGGGGTCGCATCGAACGGTTTTATGTGAGCTCCATGTCGAACTTTCGAGGCTCTGCCCATTAACAACGCGGGGCGGGATTCCACTTGATGAGCCCCTGGAGTTTCCATTGAGTCCTTTAGATTCGTGTAGCTGCTGCCAAAAGAATATCTTTTAATGTTCGTCATTGAGAATGAAGCATTTGGAAATAATGTACATATTCACAGGTGTAAATATTATTGGTACAATTATTTACGTTCCCGCCAATAATGCCGCTTGGGAACATGATTTGCTTGAGAAACGCTTAAAGGTTTGTTTTGAAGTAGATGGCGCAGCAGGCGTTTTGGTTTTTTACCCGAGAAAGTATTAGTCTCTTTTGCTGAATTTTATGTTGTTGTTGCTGTCATTAAAATGATTACATATCTGTATGCTATTGTACATACATAGAAAATATTAACTAAAGACAAGACAGACATTATCAGCGAGTAGCTGTCAGAAATTGTCACTTGAAATGCCTCAAATCCCGAACATGCTCTATATCAGTAGATTTCGGCTTACTTGATTGTGCAAGACAATTAGTTGTAAGTATGACCAAGTTTACAGTGTTGTTGAGCTGATAATGTCCGATTTGGCGTAAAGCCGAGTTTATTGAATGAAAATACACTTACATTTCATAAGCACTTTTATCATGCTCAAGTTTCGGTCCTTTACCAAGTTCCAGGGAACCCGGTGGAGCAGTATATTTAAGCATCGTAAATCCGATGTGCATCTAACTGCCCTTATGGCGGTTGTAGAAACGAAGACTTTTTCAGTAAAAGCAAGTATATACAGATAGTAGAGTTTGAATGAGATTTCAACGTTGATTGATTCTTCCATGACGGGCAATAGACAAGGGCAGGTAAATTCGCAACCTAATTCTGCAAAAAATGCGCATAAACAACAGAGATAAATACATACATGAAATGTTGTGTCTCGGTTCTAGCATAATGAGGTGGCATGCAAACAGAAGGAATCGCAAATAAATCCAGTGTTTTAGTGCTAAAAATCTAATCGCATATTCTTATATGGAGAATGGTGATTTGATGCTGGTTCAGTTCAGGGAAGAGCTTAATTGATGATGAAGTAAGCTTCACTGGAACAGTGGTGGATTCTATCACTGGAAGTAAAGTTGAAACCGCTGCAGGTGTGTAATAATCGCTAGGCTCGTGTCAGACACACGACAAGAATGTGGAAGGTTTGTTGATGTCAAAGTTCATGTGACAAGGACTGCACTGACTCTGTGTTTGTGTAGAAATATTAACGTTTCGAGTTGAAGATATTAAGTCACGAAAAGCGTCTCAACTTGTCCAGGTAAGCAATATCGGAGGCTTCGGCTATCAGAATGACAGCGGAGATAGCAGACTCATAACAACTTGGCATTTGCTAGTAATCCTGTGAAACTGACCTGGAACCAGAATGGGAGCTACAAATGACGGCTTCGTTTATTCGGACGGTGACGTTACAAGTGTCGGCGTACCAAAGGACTTGTCTTTGACCGATGACAAAATGGAACAGCCGAGGTACCCGCCTGGAGAGCATCGGCGAATGATGCGAAACGTGATCATCATTAGTATTTCGTTCATGTTCTTGTTTACGGCGTATCAGAGCATTTCAACGCTCCAGAGGTCCATCAATCCCGATGTAAGATCTCTTGATACTTTGAACTAACATTTGATCCCGTAGAACTATAGTTGATGGGTACTTTTAGATTGGAACCTATTCACTTTCGACGATTTACGGAAGTATTATTTTGTCGTCCTTTTTCTTGCCAACCTTCATCATCAGTAAACTTACTGCAAAATGGACCTTGTTCCTTGCCATGTTTGGATATTTGCTGTACATTGCGTCACAGTTCTACCCGGAATATTACACGGTGATTCCGGCTGCGGTCATCCTCGGACTTTGTGCTGCTCCACTGTGGTCAGCTAAATGCATGTACCTGACACATGTAAGTGAAGATTTCCGTCTGATAAATTGAAAAGTGTCGAGTCGTTAGAATTCATAATGACCGTTTATACAGGTGGGACATGAGTACAGTCGGCTGGTGAACGATGACAGCGAGGTCATTATTGTCAGGTTCTTTGGGCTCTTCTTCCTATTTTTCCAGTCGGCTTCCGTTTGGGGGAACATTATTTCGTCACAAGTTCTGAGTTCTTCTAATGTTGGTGTCCCAAATTATGAAGAATTGTGTGGATTGAAGTTTTGCCCAGGGACAGAGCTTGGCAATGCAACACTTGAAGAAAACGAATCCAGGTTCAGCGGTCGTCGGTTCTTGCTGTCGTCGATTTACCTCGCTTGTGCGATGGTCGGAATGGCTATCTTGTTCTTTTTCGTCGATTCTCTTAAACGGTATTTACTGAATAACCCAAGATTCTATAAGTAAAAACATTATATAGTAACTAACGCTGAGGCCTGGTTCAAAGGTTTCATGAAGTCAAACGTGAGGGCAATCCCATAGCGCTAATGATGGCTACTTTTAAAAACATGAAAAAATCAGACCAACTTCTACTGATTCCCTTGACTATTTGGTCTGGCATGGAGCAAGGATTCTTGGGATCAGACTACACGGCGGTAAGCAAACACTGACTTCGTTTAAGCTAATCTTTTTACTCCAGCAGTCTTCATAAATGCATGGCTCTCGAATTCCCATTCAAGATAGTAGGTAATCACAGTAATTAAGTCACAACTAGAAATACACGTTAGCCGAACCAATGGTTTCCTTGACAGTCTCTTCCCCATTTCACTTGGCACAACCAACACCTGCAAGAAAGCAAGCGAACTATTAGAAATTTTATGCAAGTCTGTATGATGAATATGCACGTCGGACATCAGAACGTACCATTCAAACTGGCATCGGGTGCAAACCATGTGATGACATCCAGCAGATTTTTCAGTGGGCACCCTACAACTAGGGCAAGGTTTTGTGGTTATTCGAACGGTTATCCGGGTTCGGTCATCCCATATGGCCTGCGCAGCTCGATCGGGATTGACATGATATCCATCACCGCTAGCCGATGGCCTTTGTGCTTCTGGTCCTTGGTCACAATCGCCCAAGTGCCATCCCTCAAGGCACCGACGACAAAAGACGTACTAAAAGTTGCAAGAATTCATTGCCTGCCTGAAGTTTCATTTTCCGTTTTTCCTGTTGCTCAACTTACGCCACAACCATGGAGACAGGCTAGCTTGTTGCAGCCAACGTCCATGGGTAAGATACCCATTCCACAGTCAGGTTGTGGACACAAGACGCCGCCAGATTTGAGTACATATTCCTCAGCGGCAAACCGTTGGTACCTTTCATACTGCAAGTTGATAGATATTTTTCATTAGTCTTCATATTCTACAAGTGAGTCGCTCTACTTGAAATGATTTACCTGCTCTTTTCCTAAGAGTTTGAAATGATGCGGGTTTTGTATCAAAGATTCAGAGCATAGAGCTGGGCACCCTACCGTGTAACCGACTTCGGTATTCTGAATTCAAAGTAAAGCGTCAAGATTCGGTACAAACATTGCCTGAATGCAACTGCTGAAAGCGTACCTCCGTGAACTGTCGATCATTCAGTCTTACATTGATGTACTTTTTGAAGCAATCGACGCAAGTTACGTGAGAGCATTGAAAGATCAACACCATGTCAGTTCCATCACCGCAGGCCAGACAAGGGACTTCGTCAGGATTTCGTTTAAGTAGCGGCAACGGCGGTGAACTATCGTCTTCTCCAGTAGTTACATGGGAAGCACATTTGAAGTAAAATTGGGCGTAGTCGCCCATACACGAAGGATTTTCACAGGAGCCAGGAATCTGTAAGATTGAATTCGTGCTAGTTTCTTCCATGTACATGTAAATGAACAATCTGAGCTGATGAACGTACCCGTTTTGGTATTAGTACGTCATCCCAACTTTCAGGATCTTGAAATACACAAAAGGCCCCAGACAAGCAAGTGTTGCATCTAACGCGTAGCTTTCCTTCTTGAATGTCATCGCAGGTTGAACAATAAACAAAGTAGTCAGAAGATTTAGGCTCAGAATCGTTCGACGGTTCTTGTACGGCAGAGAATCCCGTCGTTGTCAAAGAACTGGGGATTGGCGACTCTGTCCGAACACTGCTCAGGCGACGTCGTGGTTCGGTTTCAGATGTACATGTACTTGATCCAGTGGGTTTGCGACTAACTTGAACTTTCACGGCATACAAATAGCTTTGCTGACCCAGGTTGCACATCTGTAATCAAAACAAGGAACTTTAAGCTTGACTTTTACATTTAAGTCTGGCAATCTTTATGATGTCGTATGGACTTTAACTGACGTCAACTCTAAGGTCGTCAGGCAACTCATGACCGGCGAAAATTATCTTCAGCTCATCTGAACTTAATCCTAGTTTTGAAGCAGCAACAGACTTGATTTTCTTTACATCCCAAGAAGGGTCAAGGTCCAGGGTCACAGTTCGCCCTCCTTCACGAATATGCACTCGAAGCATCCCTGCCAAGGCATTTCGGCCTCGGAAGAATGCCCCCAAACCAAGGATCGTCAGCAAGGTTTCAAAAAACTGACCTATACCCTCAAAAATCTCCCTTAGCATTACTAAGTAGTGGGACTTTGTATTCCTAAAACTTCCGTAACTCTCCAGACTCAGTATAATTGAATCCTAAGAAGTAGAATTAGAAAATTCACAATAACAAATTCGCAAAAAGTTGCGAATGTTTTGATCTTCATTCCTTCATACTTGAGCACCAGTTTTTCCTTCTCTCCCTCTCACGTACTTTGAACTAGCTCAGCTGCCGCAAGGAGATCTATACATTTCTGACACAATACATTTCAACACTTTTAGAACTTTCTTCAGTGACTTCGGTGAGACCGTACCCTAATTAACGTAGCTTCTGTTTGATGAACAGGGTTTCGTGACATGCACTCTGGGAGTTGGAAATGTCGGATATGTGATGATTTGCTATG